>JAUYWG010000037.1:1396282-1410160 GCA_034779775.1 Enteromius afrohamiltoni | reverse complement strand
ATAATTTATATTATATATAAATATATTTCAAATATAAACATTACATATTTTTCTTAAATACATACATGCAAGTGTTTGTATTTCTATATACATGCTAAATATACACGGTAAACATATTTTATGAACAACATTTTTTGAACGTGATCACAATAAATCATGACAGACAGACAGATGATCCCAAAGTGTAGCTCTTATAGCATAATACTGGAGTAGCCAAAGATATTTAACTTCAGCTTCAAGGACTTCTGGCATCTTACACACACACATATTAGCTGAATATCTCTTGTTTTAAGCAGTCATTCAGACTCAGTTTCCACTAACAGATACCAGGATGTACTTTCTAACCAACAACATGTCATATTTGTTTAGTACATAACATAAAGACAGAACATGTTGACATTTTCTAGGGATGTAGAATAGGGTCATGCAGAATAACCTACTAATAAAACATTTTCTATACAATATATAATTATTACATTTAGTCCTGAACTACAAAACCAATCGTAGGAGTCTTTTTTTGTTTTCATTTAGATTCATATATGATCTAAAATCTGAATTAATAAGCTTTTAACTGATGTATGGTTTGTTAGGGCAGGCCGAGAAGCTAGAATCTAAGGGTGCAAAAACATCAGGATATTGAGAAAAATGTTGTCCAAATTAAGTTCTTAGCGATGCATGTTAATAAGCAAAGTTATCAAATTGATCAAGTTTTGCTAAATTTATGGTAGTGTCACATAGGCTAAGGAAAGGCATGCAAAGACAAAGATGATCTTTTCAATATTTAATAGTAATCCAAGTTGATGAAGACAAGCTCATAACAGCAGTAACATTAACACTAACCAACAGCGCATTGAACAAAGAAGTGAGTTTAAATGAGGTGCATGAGGTAAACTGATCATTAACTGAACAAGATGAACTAATGACGACAGGAACAGAAACTAAATCAAATAAACAACAAAAGAGTCCATAACTGCTGGCAGGTTCTTCATGGAATACGATCTGTATGTTTTCTGACATAAAAGAAAATCAAACAATGATTTTTGGGCTATTGCTACAAATTTACCTTCTGACTGATTTTGTGGTCCAGAGGCACATATAGCAATACATATAACTTGTTTTTATCTATGGTATACAGTACATTTTGTGAATTTCAATATTTTATGCAATAGAACATATATTAAGGAACAAATGCAGGTTTACATGCAAGACAAAAAAAATTATATTTTTAATGTTTTTTTATGTTATGTCTGATGACATAAAAACACCACATACATGCACATGCTCATACTCATAGCCTACCTACAACCCCACAAACACACACACAGTGTGAGGAAATCGGTTTTCTGTTTTATGTAAGAGCAAACCTGGGGTTTTAAATGTGAGACCGCCTGGCGCACAAACAAACATTTGCTTTAATTAGCATTCTTTCTCCTGTGTACGTCATTTGAGAACATGTGTTTATGTGTGTGCTTTGTGAAGTTTATCAAGCAGATCTCTGGATCTTCAAGCAGCTCTCATATGCAGACGTGCTGACAGTGCAAAAGCAGACTGAGCTTCCCGCTGTGAGAGGATGTTTTAGTGGTGTGGTATCACCACACACAAGGTGTGAATGCTCATGCAACCACACATGTGAAAGACACACTTCAATAGATGTAAACATAAGAAGTCATTTGCTTTGTCCACTGCGAGAGAGAACGCTTCCAAAAAATGCACCAACAGATGCACAACAACTGTGCTGCTCTTTGCGGTTTTTCTCTCTCTCTAGATATATTTAACCTACTTGCATGGAAAACAACCCGATTAGACAGCTGTTCTAACCATTGTCCCCCAAGACACATGCTCACACATTTAAAATATTCAATTACTCTTCACAAAAACACACATTTGGGTTTATTTATCTTTAACCAGTGTGACATGTTCTCTACTAGTTCCATACGTTCAAATTTCACTGGACATCTATTGGCAAACAAGCACGATACCAAAATGTTTCATTGTACAGTTGTTTGAAAACAACTTAACATTGGTAATATGATTGTTTTTTGTTGCTGCTGATTTAACATTCAAGAATCATACACAACGACGTACTTTTCAGGAGTCAGAGTTTCAGAGTTGCTACTCAAAGTGTCTCAAGCCATCACTAAACTAAAATTGAAAGCATTTATTTATTTATTTCATTTCATGTATATTTAATGTTTAACAGGAAACAGGATTATGAACATGAAACTAAATGCCTCTTTCTATTAACTGTATGTGTATCTTTAAGTACTCCATAAACAGCACTAACATTGTTTAGAAGCAAAGTCAATCATAATTCAGAGCCTAATGTCTGATGCGGCAAATGCTTTTAGCAATTCATACTTACGTTTTATGAGCCTTAATAGAAATAAACTAAATACTAATGATTATTGTTGTTTTTGTTAATAATAGTAAAGATAATAGTTGTATTAATGCTAATAATATTTAAAATATTTACTTTAACTTATAAAATGAACAACATGGTGTTCAAATGTCTTTTATCTGGCAATAATTCACAACACAAATCAAACCATGTTAATTCTTGCTGTATCTAATTTAGTCTTGACATCATCTTTTTTTCTTTTTTTTGTGGATAGGATTGTCCATGGTTTCTTTTCACATGACTTACTTGTCCAGGACTTGTCCGTCTACCTAATTTGGCAAAATACAGTACAGTTTGTTTGGGACGCACAGTTTTTTGGACTACCGCTGATCTGTGTATCACAATAATGAACAACAGAAAACCTGCATTTGAATGTGGACACTTACCAGGACCAGTACCAGTAGGACTTGTTGCCTCTGCTCTCTCTGGCCTCCTCAGCCTGCCGCTGGTGGACCTCGCAATGCCTGTCAACACAGAAGACATAACCCAAACACCTTTCAGAATGATCAGATTACAGTATAAAAGGAAGGATATGTATAGGATACTGTGTCCAGAAGAAGTGGAGCAGAGGAAAGCAGATGTGTTGGGAACAGACATCAGAGCAATGAAGCTCGGCCCACTCAATTATGTGCCGCATGTGTTTGTAAAATCAAGTCAGATGGGTCACAAACACAGAGACAGACCAAAAGCTGCTGTCTTTTGATATCTGTGCTGCCACTACAACCCTTTAGGAAGGGAGGAAAAGTGATTCATTTTGGAGTTTTGCAAAGTGACAGTGTTTAAATCCCATCACAGTGCAATACAGAGATGACTCTAAAGGTCAAACTGTAAAGATCAAACTGTAGTCCCCCGATGTAGGTCATGCTGTTCTTAGTGGATGCTGCTGTAAATGTGATCACATAAAGGACAAAGATCAAAAAAGCTTCATGTTTTTCTATAGATGGGCTCAGCTCACAAAAAAGTATGTTTCAATAAAAGAGGATGTTTTCATAACATTATACAAATTAAAATGTAAGATGTTTTAAAAATTCAATTTTAATGATAATTGTGTACATTTCAGTTCCAAATTTTCAAAAAATGTTCACATTCCTCCCTACCCATTAGAATCAGAAAGCAAATAAAAATGCTAACCTAACCCTTCTTCTTCAAGCAAGAGACACAATCATCATAAACCTCAACACACTTCACTAAACCCTTAGATTCACAACTAAAACACGCAACTGTCAGACGTTTTCTTCAGAATTTATCATGCTATCTGTGTCAGTGTGAATGCACGTCCTCACAGGTCACAGATGTTGCTGATATCGAGAAGTACAAAAAAAACAACCAACAAGCCTTTTAATTTCCTGTCTGCTGCTAACATAGGAAACAACGAACTAGCTCTGCGCCAGTCTCTCCAAGCATAACAACTAGTGTGATTCACAAGTGACAAAGCACTAATTTGTTAACATTCAGATGTGCCGCTTTATTCATCATTTCTAGCAAATCTCTGCCAGATACTCTTTCCTGAAACTCTGTGGTGAAACACTGAGTCAGTTACCTCATCCTGCAGAGAAATACATCTAATGTAATTGAACGTTTTGGTACCAGAACATTAAGACACAAAGATTAACTATTATCTATTGCAACCAGACACTTGTTAAGGGCATGAGTCGCACAAATGTTGCAATAGTAATGCAAATCTACCAGATAAACTTAGGCTGATTAGGAGGAACATTGACCTGGTACTGTTTCCGGCACAACTCTGCCAGTTCAGACTAAATAAATCAAGCCCAGAACAATGTTGAGTGTTTTGGTTTACCACATAGACCACCTAACCTTTTCCAGTATTTCACATCCTCTTTGAGTTCATTTTGCGTTAAAAATGCAGGCTGTATTTTGGTTTGTAATCTGTTGTTTTCTGACATTCATGAACCCAAAAAATATTACAACCTTTTTGCCCTGCGAAACCCAATGCAGCAAGTCTACAGATATAGGCATAATGTTGTTGACATTCAGTACGCCACAGGCTAAGTTACAGGAAATTTTCACACAATGACGGTAAAAGGCTGATTGACAGAAATAGTGTACCGGTTATACAGTGTGTATCATGTAACACTGTATATATTAAATGAAAAACTGCCTTCGGGGTGAGTCTGTACATGACTGTGACTGACAAAGCTGACAAAATTGTTATGAACTGCCTGAAAATGCCCTCTGTTTTATTGACACACTACAGAGATAAGAAAGGGTGAGATTATTTGAGTTGTTTTCTGTGTAAATATGAGGGGTCTGTGCACATTGGGACATGACTCAACAGGCCAGCATTGCTAAATGCATACGCTCTAATGTAAGTTGCATCACATGCGCTGTAGCCCACCACTTTTTTAATTTTATTATTTTACAGCAAATTTTGTTTTTTCATATTGTCTCAGTAACTGTCATTATGTAATTCTCTTAACTGAAATATTGTGTAAACTATTCTTATTAGGCTGTGTACAGCACTTTGGCTATCCTTGCTGTTTTTTAAGTGCTCTATAAATAAAGGTGGATTGGATTGGATTGGTATAAGATATAACACATTTTATTACTAGTTATAACTGTGGTACCACAGCTTAATTAAACAAATATTGCATTACTCCTATATACATTTATAAAACATACTAAGATTCTATGCATTAACGCTAACTCTCTATGTGAATTATGTTTTATGCTAGGCTATGTGAAAGAAAATCCAAGGCTAATTTTGAAATCACTTTTATTGTGATCGCATGCTTCAAACTTTACGCATTGTTTGACAACCATTAATGATATGGAAGATAAAAAAAAAAAGATGGAAGATTAAAGGCAAGGTAAGTGATTCAATTTTTCAAAAATGCTTTAGGAAACAGTCTGGGCCAAGTAGCCAAACAAACTTGTAGCCAATCAGCAGAAAGTTGCATGTCTACTAATGATGTGGATGAGAGAATGTTCAGTGAACAGCCGAGCAGAGCAACATAATGATACAAAACAGAGGAAAATGTCTGCAGGATGATAAGGCAAAGAAGTAGGACCAGTGTAAATATCGGATTAGCTTTCCAGCACTGAAGAGAACTCAATGAGTGGAAGGCCTGCGATCAGACGCCGAGATTGCTTTGGTTCTTCTCCATAGGTGAGTATTTACACCAGACACCGTGCCACGACGGATAAAGTCTGCCTACACTTGACACGTTAAAGTGGCCGCTGAAAATCATTTGAAATTAGTGCCAGCACGTCATAAATAGAAAGCAGCAGCAGTTTTCTGGCAGAGATTTGCTGTGCCGCTCGCATCCAGTGTAGACAGCATCGCTGATTATAATGACTATAGTAATTTGTTGTGACGCACACGTTCCCGGTAGACCATAGACATGTCTTTCAGTGATTCCTATGGTGAATGACATCAAGTAAGACCGCTACAAGGCAGGTTTACGTATCGCGGCCCATAGTTGTTAATGAGGCATCTACATATATCTATGGTGTAGACGGCGCAGCATTGCTTGTGCATTGTTTCACAGAACCAATCATTGCCTGGGTTGCTAAGGCTACGTATGAGTGGGGCAAGACCATTTGGGGTTTTTTGGTGATTTCAAATGTAAACATTAGCTTACAGAAATCATCCGTGTCCAGCCATTTTTAGCTGTACAAAACAGTTTGTTTGGCTGCTTGATATTGAAAATTGGTGGGTCTTAAAATGTTATTCTACTGCGTTAATATTAATTATGAACACACAGGTTTGAGTGCAAACAGTTTTACCGTTTAGTGCACATTGTTATTCTCCTCATTATTTACCTATAGTGTCTAACGAAGCCTCGAAGTCTGCATTCAGAGAAAAGGTTAGCACTCAATATAGCACTCAATGTTTCCTCTATAAACTAGACACATCAATAAAGAAGTGGCTTAGCACAGATTAAAAAGAGTGTCTTCAGTTAGGTTTAATCTGATCTTTATATCTTAAATGTGGCAGTTTATCTGAATTAAAATGTTTATTCAACCAACACCTACTGTACAAGTAAGATAATGTATGCTGATTCCCCTGAAAAATGTAAACACTCCAAATCTGTGGCGCTATCAAAACACTCTGACCAGCCTGACATAGCAACACCCCCTCAACCAATGGTGTGAGTTTGGGGCGGGGCTATATGTTTGGCTGACCAATGACAGACAGGGGAGTGTTTGGGAAGTTTGTTTGAAAACAGTGATTATTTTTGCAGTTCTATGTGATGACGCACGCAGAAATGCATAGCTTTGCAAGACGTGATAGTGCTGGTAGATAATCTTTAACTCCTCACCTGATTCTTAGCCGTACACACCCCGTGAGACGAAGTGCCCATATCAATCCATGACATTCCTGTGTCCGTATTCGGTAATCACTAAACTAACAGTCTTGAGTGATGAAGAAAAAAGCAGGGAGACTTGGAGGAGGCAGGAAAACACCAAACCATCTGTCAATTTCAGTGTCAAGTGGAGTGCTGTCAGAGGAGATGTTTTAGCAGAAATGTGTGACATGGTACTGAAAATGACTGTGATCAGCCCTCCAAGTCGACATGCCTCTGAAGCAAAGAGGAATTTCAAAGAACTCTCGGCCTGGGTTAATTTCACAGGAGATTTGCCTTGCCGCTGACTCACCTGTCAGCTCGACTGTGATGACAGGGCAGGTCAGGAAAGGGGAGGGAGGCAGTGAAGGAAAAGGAGCCAGATACTGATAAAAAAATGTGCTATAGTGCAGAGTCTCTATTGCCTCAGTAAGCTCTGTTGGGCACGGGTCCAAAATAAAGGATTAACAAAGAGATTCATTCATCCGCTCGAAATGATTCACTTCCAGATGAGACATGGGAGACATTTATTAGCATTAATTCTTATAGAACTCCACACGGACAGCGCAGCAGTGCAATCCAACATGTAGAAATGTGTTTCTCACAGATAAACTTGTGCCCAGTAAACAAAATGCACAAAATGACACATAATGGTTCAGGAATCAGAAGTTCATCCAAGCATTAAACTGTTGTGGAAAGAGCTGACAGTGTGTCATGATTATTAAATGATCTGTGTGATTTACACCGTCTATGCATGAACATGTCTAGCAGAGTCTTATTGTGCTGATGTTTGATTGCTTCTCATTGTGAGTTACTGATTTACCTCAAGTGCTCAAGGTGTGTTTCACGACAAAGCACACATGCATGCAATCCACAGTGATGTGTATCCTCTGAAACACGCAAATCAATAAGAGTTCACTCAGTGAAAATCATAATCATGCCATTCTGGATCTGCACGGCTTTCTTCTGCAAAACCAATAATATGATAATATGATCACTGTGTTTTTTGTTTTAACTTCATTAACTTTCCTTCTATGGGCAAAAACACAGGTTTGGAGTGACATGGCGCTGAGTAAATGATGACAGAATTTACATTTTTGGGTGAACTGTCCCTTTAAGCACCATTGTACTTGCAGCGGAAGCCAAGGTTGTACTTGAGGGATATTCTCTGAATGAGATCACATACGCTGTGTGCTGCCAGAGAAGGAGAGAAAAAGGACTGATTGCATGATCCAACATGTGTGTGCTAGGAGCTGGGTGTGCTGTGACAATGACTTTGGCAGGCCTGAGGAAACACTACATTCCTGCCAAATCATTGTGTACACAGAGAGTTCGGCTTATGCGTCCAGATTATAGGGAAGAAACATACGGCTGTTCTCAATGGAAGGCCTCTATGTTGCGCCGCAGGCTCCGTTGCACAACGAAGAGGAAATAATGTGGGTAAAGTTGTGGGGACAAGAATTGAATGTTCTCTATAATACATGATGCCTAAATGTCTAGGATGTCCAGTGAAAATGGATGGGCAAATGATCTGCATGAAAGTTTTCTTCAGGGTCTTTTTTCTTCTAGGGTCTCATCAAAAGTGACTTCCCAAAAGCAAAATACTAAAACGTCACTGTGATTCTGATTAGTTGTGTTCAACTTCAGGAAAAGCAATTATTGCAGGAAAAAAAAAATTATGATTACTACAATGCGGATATATGAATACATTAAAACAAAATGTGAATAGGGTTGACGTGTTGGTGTCAAACGTTACTGTAAATGATTGCATTAGGGTAGCCTACAGGTTTAGTCGGTGAGCATATTTTAAATGACCAAAAAAAGACCCCAAAATACAATCAACAACTTTTGCCAGAGGAAGTAACCATAACAACAGGGTGATGCTTGCACCACTGCGGTCAGTTTGGGCGGTTTGTGTTGATAAACCATGACAAAACATAGCCTAATCTTTTTATAGATTTACATATGACCAAAAGATTCTTAGATTACTAGCATTTGCTTATCACGGGATAGTATAGTATATAAAAAAAACTTTAAAATAGAATAATAACACCCTGAAAGTGATGATATAGGCCTAATTAAAAAATGCTAAACTTAAGAAACGAACACCTCGGTTAAATAATTGCGCAAGACCCTGTTGTCAGATTATCTACAAAAACAGTCTATCTAACCCTGATGGAAAATGCAGAGCACACAACCCAAAACAGATTCTCGTTTTAGTTATTTGAAATGTTGGGAAGTCGTTATCAATTAGTCGTAATTAATTAACGTATTACTAGGCCTGGGTGTGATTGCTTAGATTTTTCCCTGATGGTTTGCATAGGCTACACATTGTGTAAGTGTAAAATATGAAAAGTTGATATTACAGCGCAAAATAAGTTTGCTTTCACTTTTACATAATGATAAGATCCAGGCTACTGCTGTTTTATATAGCAAATGTCACTCAGTTGTTGACATGAAACTTGTCATGTACTCACCGGAATACGTTTTCTTCATGTTCACGCGGTCCTTTTTATCCTATCGAGTTAGTCTATTAGGTCCGTTTCTGAGATTGCAACATCTGAAATATGATCGACCGCTGCGTAGAATTTCACTCCGGCTCTCGGCAAAGCACGCGCACCAAGATCAAAATGTAGCCTGTGTGTTTCAATTTTAAATCCTCCTTATGCTAAACTAACTAAATCGGTTAGAACTAAACTCCCATACACCTTCAGGGTTACCTGTCCACACACACACACACCTGTGGATAACTCCGCCTTATGGATAGAGACAAGACTGCACACCTGTAGATTTAACGCTTGAACTGGAATAGTAGGCAAAAAAGCCTGCATGGGGATTAATTTTCATTTTTGGCGAAATTAAGACAGTAAAAAACAACAAACAAACAATTTCTGAAACTAAAAGTCTAATATACAAATATAAAAATATACTGGATAGGTTATTTACAGGCCAGCAAATAGCATATTAATTTTAATTAATTTTTAAGATTCAAATATATAAATATACAATTTTTAAGGTGTTTATAGAGACACTTCATTTCTAGAATTCCTAGAGATCACAGATACTATTTAGCCTGTACTAAACAAAACTAGACAAAACTAGAAAATGCTGAATTCAATAATGAAATGCCTTTAACTGAAAATTGAGCAATTAATCACATTACTGATACTCTATTCTCCAATCTGATACTGTTCAGTGCTTTGACTCAGTCTGTAGCCTGTTGTTAAAAGCGCTATATAAAGGTGACTTGACTTGACTTCATTTGAGGTTGTATTCAGTCTTACTGACTAGCAACCACGAGAGGCCCATGAGGCCACTATAGGAACACTGAGAAACTTTTGATGTTGTTTGCCTGGTGAGAACCAGTTAAGTGATGAAACTGTGGGTTTTTTTCTATAAGCTTAACAAGAACACCTGCTGTAAATTTGTTTGAAATATGGTTTGGAACTTGTGGGAAATGTTATCATGGTTTTCATATTCTGGTAAAAAAAAATATTTTAAACCAAGAAAAAAAAAAACTGCGATACACATAACACCAGTACTTGTTTCCTGCGCAGATAAAACCAAAACCTTTCACTACTTACATGTTTCCATATTTCACTGTAAGTAAACATTACTGCTAATGCTTGACTTCTTATTTTCCAGAAAATGTTTTTTGAAAGAGAGATGATGAGAACTGCATGACATTTCCCAGGTACAATATTAACACGAAATGCAGTAAAGGACACTCTGCAATCGAGCTGACAAACATTTTATAAACCCACGTATTTTCGACACATTCTCTTGTTTCTGGTAAAAGCATCACAATAGCTTTTCCCCCAAAGGCGGTGTTTATCTCTTTGAGGTTTCAAACGCCACTCATATGTGAATAAAGGCCTCGGTAAAGATGCGCATGTTGATGGACTAAAGTGAGAATAGAGGTGACATTCTCCGAAGCAGGGGCATGTTTCCTCCAAAGGGGTCTTGACACGAATGCCTTTCACCACAGGAGGAAGTCTGCAGCTTTGTCTCAGAGGAGCAGATTGTGCAACCCCCAAAGAAGACAAGGCAAATAAAACACAGCCCGAAACTAAGGTCACATTTTAAATCCGGTTGTTGTCTATCATACATTTGTCATTACACTTGTAAAAAAACACTAAAATGTGTATAATTGAAGTTATAATTGAAAAAAAACATTACATCAGCTGTTTAAAGTAAGCACCCTTTAATCACAGCATAGGTATATACACAATCAGAACAGCTATGATTAATGCTAAAGAATATAAAGATAAATACAAAAGTAACTCTACAACTCTTATTTACAGAAAATGAAAGACAACTGAAAATTTTACCAAAACAAATTCAGACATTCAGAAAATATTAACTCACTTCTCACTTCAATCAGGCTGAACTAAAGGAGGCGGGAAAGAATAAAGAGGGCAGCATGCAAAACAGTACAAAAACATTTTCACACACACACAAGTTATAATTACAATACGTCTCATATACACTATGTTCTTTGTTTAACAGTCATGACCTCATACACTCCATTGTTGCACCTTTTATCCTCTTCTTTCTCTTCTTTGTTTCTGATTAGCTTCCTTATCTGGGAAAAAAGAGAGGAAAAACTCAGCTTGATTATTAACCTCTAAACACAAATTAGTGGAAAATGCCTCTTTGTATTAAATTTCAAAAGGTCATAGACACTAAGTGTGTAAACATATGGCTGGAGGTAAACAAAAATACAGCAACAGGCAGATTTGAAATCTGCACTTTTTCTAGGTTGCTTATGTATATTGCATTTACAACGTTTCTGATGATCTTCTAATGTACAGTCATGAAAGAAGTTGTAGGTGTATGACATTCACCTTGGGCACCAGACACACTCCAAACCCAAGGAGTGCCAGTAAGAGCACACTGCCAGCTGTGAGAGCCGCCACTGGGATCAGTAAGTTATTCATGCCACTCGACTTTGAACTAGGACTTGTGGAAGAGGCCAGACTGAGCGGTGGCTCTGTAAAGAGAAGACCAAATAACTTCAGTACAGCCAAAGCAGCATCACCAGCTTCAAAACTACAGCAATAAAACTATGCATTATTAATTCTTTTTTTGTAAATTCTCACTAAACATTAGGACTAAGGACTAAAAAAAAGTAAACCACAACAATACATATAATTAATGGTTTGAAATTAGTCTCTAATGCTCACTAAGGCTAAAGTACATCATTTATTTGTATATTTTGTAACTATTTTAACATCATTATTGATAGTTTTATCTTATATCTTTATCTTTTTAATCTTTGCTGAATAAAAGCATTCATTTCTTTCAAACAAACATACATAGAATCATACATGCATTCAGTGAAAAATATCCAAACTTTTGAATGATAATGTTGCATATGTCTTCAATCACACTTATCAATACCGGTGTGGTAAATTCTAAATGGTCTGAAATTAAATAAAAATGTCAGTAAATGAAACGGAAATGTATCCTCACCGCGCACCAAAAGAAAAACTCCTGACTCAGCCATTGTACATTTCCCTTTGATATTAGTGCATGTGCACCAGTAAGCCCCAGTGTCTGACGGCTGTAGGTTAATGATGTCGATTGTCGGGGTCTTGTCATTTTCAACTCTAACGCGGTTTTCAAAGTCTTTATGGACAGTTAATTTCTTTGTTCCAAAATAGTAGTAGAGGACTTCTCGTCTGGTCTCTCGTCTGGTGTACAGATTCACACCCAGAGCATCTTCTGGAGGTGCAGAACACTTAATAGTAATATTTTCACCCCGATATTTGTTCTCATCTAAACATGATTAAAGAAACAGCCTGGATCAGATCACAGCATCCAAACAAACAGAAGCTAAGATGTGAAGTTTGTTTAAAACATAGGGTTTAGAGAGAAAACACAGAAGAATCAGACATCTGACATGATTTACGTGTTGATTTACAAGCCTTAAATGATGGTACACACAAAAACGAAAATTCTGTCATCATACCCTCACATTGTTTCAAACCTGTATGACTTTCTTCTGTGCAACATAAAATATGATATAAAGAATGATGATGATCAAACAGTTTTGGTAATTATTTACTTCTGCTGTACAAAACTGGGGAAACACTGAGACATTTCTATCATAATATCATATTTTATCTTTCACAGAAGGAGGTTTGGAACAACATGGGTGGTGAGTAAAGGTTTTTTATTTATTAAAGCATTTTGTATGCCCTCACAAATACAAATATAAAAAGCAAACATGAATCTATCACTTATCACAAAGATTATTTCCACTTAACATATGTAACCCTAGCTGTGAAGTAACTGAATGTAGGTCAAATCTAAACTACTCTAAACACTGCCACAAGACTTTGTGACACAAATTACTAAAACATGTCACAGTGAAAACACAAAGTACTAACCTGCACTTTCAACAAAGTTGCTGAGGCAAAGAAAAACCAAGAAGAAGATGATGATTTGCAGAGAGCTCATTGTTATTGCTGGATCTCTGACTAACACAGGAAATAAAACAACTTCTTTCTGCACTACATATATATGAGACCCAGCCCACAACTTCTATTTCCAAGGTCTGAGTCAGCAAGCCTCAAATGAGGTATATATTAAGTATATAAATAAGTCACACCAACAATTTGGAAAATAAAAAAACATTTCCAAGAGTTGCTCTTTGATATGTGCAAATTGAAAATTGTTCCATTCATTTAAATTATTATTTGAAGTATAGGCACCAAAAACAGTCCTCAGGATCAATCTGACTTCGGCTGGCAGTTATGGATTCATAACTATGGACTCATATAAACATTAGGTGACAGAACAGGATGTAAAGCATGCATCATCAAATAGATATAGAATACCACAAACTCAGACTTAATTTAGCAGCGCAGCCAGGTCAAACACCTGTCATTTTTTAAAAAGTAATCTTCATCTAAACAAGAAATGTTAGTTTTTGTCCAAAACATATTCAAGCTTCAGTCATAATGAATATGAATCTAGTTTTATTCATTATTTCTTCATCAATTTAGCACGTAAAAAGTCTGGAGTTGATTCTAAGGGGCCGTTCACATGTGGCATTTTTTGCGTGCTCAAGTTAGTTATTTCAAACGTAGCTGCGGTTTGCACGCTCATAATGAAAGCGACGCGGTCGAGACACGCATGCTGCGTGACATGAACGTCCCCGTA
>JAUYWG010000037.1:1364757-1396182 GCA_034779775.1 Enteromius afrohamiltoni | reverse complement strand
ATCTCCGCGTGTGAGTTTTCCGTCACGCTACACTGGGACTAACCTCGATCATTCATCTCTTGTCTGCCTCCGTGACACCATTTATCAGTAGATTCAATATTTTGAAGACATATAACCGATTACATATAAAGTAGGTTTTTTGATGTTGATGTTTTTAAATAAAGTCTCTTATGAATCACCAAGGCAGCATTTATTTGAATTTAAAATTCAGTAAAACAAACGCATTGTGAAGTATTTTTTTTAAATAACATTTAAAACGTTACTGATTTATCAACCTTTTATTGCATTATTACGATTGCTATCTATCTATCTATCTATGAATGTTGAAAACTGTTATGCTTTTTAATATTTGTGGAAATGGTAATACACATATTCAAAATTCCTTTATTAATAGAAAGTTCAAAAGAATTGCTTTAATTTGAAATAAAAATGTGACCCTAGACCACAACACCAATAGCCAACAATACATTGTATGGTTCAAAATTAAGAATATTTCCTTTTATGTCATAAATCATTAGGATATCAAGTATTCAATATTCAATGAAGATATTTTCTTCATTGAATATTTAGATTATAATTTCCTTCCTCTTAATTATTGATCAATAATATGCATTGCAAAGAACTTAATTTGCACAGCTTTAAAAGTGATTTTCTCAAACCTTTTTTTTTTTTTTTTTAGATTTTCAAACTGTTGTATCATCACAAACAGTGATTTTTTTAAAGGACGCCATATTTAATCTAAAGGCACACATCCAGTCCTCCTCACCTGAGCTCATGAGCAGCACAGCCTGCAGCAGTGCCACCTCTGAGTCATCCAGGTTGAACTGTGACAGGCTCTTGCCCAAATCAAAGATGGCATCAGACACCACTCCTAACCCTCCATTCTTCAGCTGCTCTCGACTGACAGCCATCTCCCCGCTCAGGGTCAGCGTCTCACTCTCAGGGTCGTATCTCACCGCTGCACGCAAGGACATGATCTCCATACAGCAGCCCTTCAGCAGGATGATCTGGTCTTCACAGGGCAGCTGGACACCAGAGAAGGACAAAAAGCACAAATGATTCCTGTTCACGGCTCAAAAACAGAGATGAACCACCATTTGATTGCTGTCTTTTAAATGGTCTTTTTAGATTCCCGGCACAATTAATCTCTCTTCTAACTAGAGGCTTCAATGTCCTCCAGTGTAGCAAGTCAACAAGTGATGATTTGTGATCATTATGTGTTCACATGAGCAATTAGAATGGCAAAATAACAAGTGATTCAATACACAGCAACAGCCAATGCTTTAATAAGGCCATTACTCAAATGCGGTAGCAAGGCAGCCTCTTTCATTCACACACAAACATACAGTTTTGGTTCAGAAAGTACAGTAACAGCTGGAGCTGAGCACATTATTGCTCTTTCACAGCGGTCTCTGACAACTGATGTAATAATGCAGCTTGGTGTTGTTTATGAAAATGTGTATTTATGCATTCGTGAGCAGTATTTGAAAACAGATACTTACCTCAGAGAACATGGGCAGTTTTTTGGCAAAGTCCACAACTCGTGTGATGGCAGGGGTGATGATCTTGGTGAATTCACTGAAGGCCTCCAGGTCTACTTTGTCGTTGTCTGATGTGGGGGCTGGAGACTGCCCGATGTCTTCTGGCTGGAGGACGAACCAATATAGAGGTTTAGAGTGAAAAAAAAGAAAGAATCTGACAGATGTTGCTTTTGATTTTTTCCCTGCATTTCACATTTTAACATTCATTGCCCACACAATATATATATATACACATTACATTTGACCAATATTTGCGCAAGTGAGATGGTGTATGTTTTCTTAATAAATCAGAGCTCTCAAATGATTAATCGCTATTAATTGCATCGAAAATAAGTTTTTATTTACATAATATATGTATGTGTACTGTATATATTATTATGTACATATATTTTTCTTAAATATTTATAATAGTTTATACACATAATAAATACACACAAACATATATCACGTAATATATTACATTAATCACAATTAATCATTTGGAAACACAAAAATAAATTACTATAATTGTAAAACATTACAAATTTAGATTTGAAAGTAGTTAATATTTTATTCAGCAAGGATACATTAAGTTGAATCAAAAGTGACAGTAAAGACATAATGTTACAAAAACGCCAAATACATATTGTTCATTAAACTTTCTATTTATCAAAGAAAACGTATGTAATTTCCACAGAATTATTAAGCAGCACTACTGTTTTTAACATTGTCAAAATAATACTAGAGTAATGATGCTGAAAATTCAGATTCTCCATTACAGAAATAAAAAGGACATTTTTAAACATTAAAGCTTTTTTAAGTTTAAGGTTATTACATGTAATTTAATTCAATTCAGTCGCAATATTTTAGTTTTCACTGCATTTTCATTAGGGCTGCAACTAATGACTATTTCAATAGTCGACTGGTCATTATGAACTGCAAAAAAACAAAAAAAATGGCTTTGTATCTTTTGTATATTTAATATATTTAGTTTTTAGCATTTTCCTTCCATTAAAAAGATAAAACACAAAACAAATTAGAAGACATAACATGTATTGCTTCCAAGTGCATTTTCTGCATAGCAAATATGAGGTTTGCAGTATTGCAGTTAACAAGTAAACAATCAGCAATAAAATAAACACTGTTCCATAAACTAAAGTGCATTGCATGTAAATGTTATCGCCGCCCATCTCCAGAGCAAAGAACCGCCAAAGACGAAAGAAGCGAGAAGTGTGAGCCGCCGAAGATGAACGCACAACAAACTCCCTCGAACACTCCCTGACCTTCACGTCTCAGGAGCACACGGAGGTCCCAAGTGCCCCTTTATTATTTTGTTAATAAAAAGCCTCTCAGAGGCCTGACGCCACGCCCACTGTGTCTGTTGTTGGTTCCTCGCTTAACACTGGTGACATCACTAACGACTCTGACTACTAAATTAGATGTCGACGAATTTTGCCATCGACTATTAGTCGACAAGTCAACTAGTCGTAGTCCTAATTTCCATGTATTTTCATTATAAAGGACTTCTTATACTTCTCAACACAGGTCTTTTCACATTTTCAAACGTCCAAACTCTGATTACAAAAGAATCCATCCATCTATCCTCAGGCTGATTGTCTGATTGTTGTCTGACAGCTACTCTCAAATCCTGACAGACCTCTCTGTGTAACAACCTTGGTTGCTAGGCAGCATGTGTTTGTTGACCCCTGATATTCAAACACAATTGCCATGAAGAAGTGACAGAACAGCTGACACACGGATGAGAGCTGGGGGTCATTAGCGATCTAGCTGAGAACCCAACCACCTGTACGATGTAGTCAGCACATCACAGACATACAGACACAAGCAGGCCTCTTACTAGGAACTTGCGTTTCTGCTTCCAGTGAGGGCCCTGGGCATTGGTGTGGCGATGAGCCTCCGTCACCATACGAATCAGCTCCCACTCAGAGACGGTGGGCTCAGGCCGAGTGTGCAGTGTTTTCACCATCTCCTCTTTCTTCTTCCTTTCCCGGTTTTCCTCGATCAGACGCCTCTTGGCCACGCGCTTCGAATCGTCCAGCACCACTGCCAGCGACATGAATCACACACACAGTCTCTCATTTAATACTCTCATTACTAAACAGGAAACAACAAGGCAATGTTATTATGTGTAAGGAGATTATAGCAGGTTTTCAAAGGCTGCATTTAGAAGTTTATTTTTTGAGAAACAATGACATTTAAAAGACCGAGCCGAACGCCGAGCTCTAGCCCTAGCTAGGGTTCAAGCCTCTGGGGTTCGGTGTCCGCCGTCCTCCCGGCTCACCCCCCGGACAGTACGCCACATATGCTGAACTTTATCCTTCTTGATTATGAGGAAGCGCAAACTCTTGAAACAGCCAATATGCATCCTTATAAGCAACCAGTAAATAGTGAAAATTGTTCCCTATACTAAATTATTATTAAATGTAAATATACTAAATAAAAAAAAAATACTTGGGTTAGTCTGTAGTAATTTTATTAACTGTATTTAAATTTACAGTACGTCTTTATTTAGCCTAGTTAATGTGTGTGTGTTTGGGAGAACACTCACAGTCCATGGCCATGCCCACTGAGACGCACTTCTTGAAGCGGCACAGCTGGCACTGGTTGCGGGTGATTTTATCAATGATGCAACAGCTGTCATATTTACAGGAATAGGAAGGGTGAAGATTCTTTTGTATTGTCCTTCTAAAGAAACCCTGAAAGAAGAGACAGATTAATGCGTAAGTATAGACTGATTATGATCATCAGGCGGTACAGGGGTTGGGAATCTCACCTTGCAGCCCTCACATGTGATGCAGCGGTAATGGTAGCCGGTGGCCTTGTCCCCACATACCACACATGGCTCATCTTTCTCCAGGTAGCTGGGAACATACCCTGGAACAGAGATGATCTTCACTAGAAGAGGAGGAGATGGTTGTTACAGCAGTACACACACCCACACGCTTTATGGAGACATTTCATAGACCTAACTTTCTATTTTCTATCCTCTAACCCTAATCCAACCTCTCACACTAAACTTCATGCATTTTGTGATTTTCAAAAACAATGGGAACTATTTTAACCTGTTTTCCTCATGGGGACCAAAAATATCATGATGTCTGTTTCATAAACATGTAATCAAATGCCAATACATATATATAGTTATCTTATACAGTAATTTTTTTATTTAAATCTGCTCATCTCAAAACACAGAGGCAAATGCAAAAAGCTTGGCTTTAGACTGCAGAGACACTGGATCCAAAATCCTTACCAGACGTGCTCTTCATAGAGCACTGACTATTCTTTCTTTTTCTCTTCACTCCATTCGGCCAACTGTAGAAAAGAGAAGATGGGAAATAAGTACATGGGAAAATCAGAAGTGATTTGTCTATTTCTATTATTTCACAAGATTAGCATTGACTAATATAAACAATCGTTGAAGGTTTTGTGGTTGGTCTGCTTTTTTATATTTGTAAAAGAAAGAAGTCTCTTATTCTAACTAAGGCTGCACTTATTAAAATTCTAACTAAGGCTGCACTGTAAAAATACAGTAAGAACACTAATACTGTGAAATTTTAACGCTTACTATTTTTGTGGGAAACGATGATGCAGGAATCTTTAAACAGAAAGAGCAGAATTTATTTGAAAAATAATCTTTAAAAGAAAAACGAAATCTTCGAGCAATGCCCAAACAGTCCACTTTCCTGTCACCGGTCAGAATAACTGTCCCTCCCTGAACTCACAGCAGGGGTTGAACTACTGTTTCATCTTCTTTTGTGTCCCACAAGTCCTTCATTAAGGTTTGGAGCGACATGCGGGTGAAAACATGCTCACAGCATTTTAATTTGGGTGAACAATCCCTTTAAGTAAGCGGGCAAAATAAATACTAGTGGTGACCACACGGTGGCACTGTTTAAGACAATTTCACACAGCATTATTTACCTCATCTGACCGCCGTAATTTGTCTAATTTATCAACAGTGTTGCATGATGTAAGTTAAAACTAAAGGAACAGCAACAGAACCAACTACAAACCGGTGTCATGTGTTAAACTGTGACTGCCCTCATGACATCCACAACCACAATAAAACTACTAAAGCAACACTTTCGTGCGAGTTCCTCAATCGGTTGTGAACAACAACAGTAGTCTCCGTCTACATGTGGAGGTTATGAACCCGCTAGCGGCGTACAGCAAACGAACCTGACACACCTCCATGAACCAGCAGCACAGAGTCCAGCTGATGTGAGGCAATGCTTGTGTGCACAGATCTCAACACATAGTACATACTCGAGAGTTAGGTTCATAGTGCTATAATACACATGACCAAAACACGACAAATCTACTAAACCTACAAAATGCCTGCAAACACTGCAAATAACTGAATGCAACACATTCTAACGCAATCCCGCATCTGAGTTTCATTAAACATGCACACAAACACAAGATATCAGACCACTGACAATAATGAAATGGCTTTTCTCTATTGGATAGCACAGTATTAAGTCCAACTGACAATCTGCTCATACATCCACAGACACGACTGAACAAACAGAGGGAATGGGGTGGATGGAGAAAGAACATTTATATTCTAACCTGTTGACATAATGGGGCTGTAAAATGTGCATGATTGCCGTCTCCCTCCTCTCGCAAAGCTGTCAGCAATTTATCTGCAATAACAGGGAGTCTGAGCTGGTAGGATGACACTTCTCTCTCTCTCTCTTTCTCTTGCGCGCTCGGTTTCTCTCACCCCATCCGGTCCACTCTCCACACACTCCTCCTCCTGCCACGGCTCCTGAGCATCAGCCCTGTGAGCCCCACCTCTCCTGCATCACTAACCTTCCACTCTCATCCTCCTTTTCACTCTCTCACTTCAAAGGACCCTCTTCCATCTGCGGTTTTGACATTTTTTTTGGTTTTGTTTTTATATACAGATACTTCAGATACAAATGTTTCACATATATATATATATATTTCACTCATTCTATAATTGTGCTTACATTTGGTATCCCCATCTGTCATGACACTAAAAATAACCCAAAAATGAAAAATTCTTGGTGTGAGAAGTTTTTAGATTCAAATATTTTCTCACAGAAAGCACAGGTAATTTCCTGTAACTTCCACAATTCTGAGAGATAATTCCACCAATTTAAAGGCAAAATGTGGTATGGTAACAGAGTTGACACAAGATTTAGGGAAACACCTTTTTTTTTTTTAAATAATAATAATAATTTTATATAATTTAATATTGTAGAATTAAGTAACTAACTATTGAGGGCTTTTTATAAATGAAATAAATAAAACGTTGCCAATAGAAAATGGTCATATAAAATGGTTTGACTGCACATTTATAGATGATCACTATTGTATTGAACCGTTCGGTACAAGGCTTTCACATTACAAACCGAACGAAACCGTAATTCCCAAACCTGCCTGTTTATTTGGGAATTACTGTGTCAAATAAGTATTTGATCAAAATTTTTATATTTGGTACAGAAGCCTTTGTTAACAGTTACAGAGGTCAAACGGTTCCTGTAGTTCTTCACCAGGTTTGCACACACTGCAGGAGGGATTTTGGCCCACTCCTCCTTCCAGATCTTCTCTATATCTGTCAGGTTTCGGGGCTGTTGCTGAGCAACACAGAGTTTCAGCTCCCTCCGAAGATTTTCAATTGGATTTAGGTCTGGAGACTGGCTAAACCTCTCGATGCAAGATTTTAAACCATTGACGTTTTAGTGTATTACAGATCGTATGAAAACGGTGCGTTCTTGAGAAAATCCATCGCAATCCAGTTTTGATTGTTTCCTCCCAAGGATTGCAACGATGCAAAGTTTTTGAGGTTACGACAACCAGCCCCAAAAATATCAGAATTTAGTTTTTTGCACTGTAGCGCCCCCGTTAGGCCGAGACTTTGATAGGCTCTCCCCAAATGAGCTACGCGCTCGAAGCCCTAAAAAAACGTACCCACCATTTTTAATGAATACCAGCTGCAGCATTTCTTTGAGTACAAACAAGTTAAAAAAGGAGAGTTTCTATCCTCTTAAATTTCTCGTGGCCAAAGCTGCACGTGAGCGGATGACACATCAAAGCAAAATCCACGTCAAAGTTCCACTTCCTCCTTTTTAATTCCCCACATGCCTTCTAGAGAAGCGCTGAGAGACTAGTGCACACACTCAGAGTGAATAAGCCTTTAAATGCTCACTCACGCGCGCTTTCTGCTAATCAAATTACAGACGAGTAATTAAATGGCGGGTCGAGGCGAGGTAGGGCGCAGGACAAATCTGCCTTTCAGGGAACCATCTGAAACTTCTCTAGCTGCATAATAATCCCACAACTGACCCACAGGGCCCTGGAACTGTGTGTGTGAGAGAGAGAGTGTGTGTGCATGTGTGCGGTGGTGCGCATGCAGTAACTCAACGTTTGGGGGGAGGGGGGCGCGTTCGTGAGCCAGCACATGTGAGAGACACGTGCTTGGATGCTCCAAACACACACACACACTGCCTCAATGACACACACTGGTCACAGACAATCCACCGACTGTCATAATGATTCAGTGTCCTCAATTGTCCTTTGCTACACAGTGGCCCCATCTGGCTTATGTGCCTCTCTCTCTCCTGCACTATAATCTCACTCTCTATTTGTCTTATTCCATATCTAATCGTATCATTTCATCGTAAAACACTTCACACACTTGGATGAATCATCAAGCACCGTGGATTACAATTGCATTCAGTTAGGTGATGTTAAGCTCTTTGTGCTCCTTGTGAGTGTGTGCTGCAATGACTCCTTATATCATGTTTTAACAATGCTTACGTATGATTTTATTATATACTTGAGTCTGATTGATCAGTCAAAGCACTGCTTGGATAAATATGTTTGTATGTTTGACAGTACACCGCATTATTGACCATTGTTCCTGGTAGCCAGTCTAGGTTTATGTCTCTCTTATCACTCCCAGGCCTCTTTTATATCACATAATAAAATCATTTGAACTCAAATCAGTGTTTCATGCCCATTACACATCAGAGTGGCAGTTCGTGAAAACTAGTGCTGTCAAATGATTAAATCACAAAAAGATATTGTTCATATATAATAAATCTGTGTGTACTGTGTATACTTGTTATGTATATTTAAAGACAGCATACAGCATATATTTTGAAAATATTAACATGTATTTGCATGTATATATTCATATCATTTCTATAACATATACATATATTACTTCTATAAACATATCACATTTTTGCATGTGTGTGTATTTGTATATACATAATAACCATACATAATACACAATCACTTTTTTAAATAAAACTATACATTATATTAATATTTATACATACAAAATGAAGCAACTTTTCGGTCCTGAATTGAATAAAATTGAACTAATCCTGACTTTCATTATCCTCAAACACCCAAAATACCTCCCACAGGTTTGGAACGACATGTAGACGAGTAATGATGACAGAATATTTGTTTCGGACTGAACTGGCACTTTAAGAGCTGACTTCTTTTATAAACGCACACAGGATCACTCACCGTGACTCATCTCCCTCTGGCAGGTTAAGCTCCTGCTCTTGGTGTTCCATTCACTTTGATTCCATCCAGCGTCCAATCACAGGAGACTGAGGCGGACCCGTCCCTCGCCGCTCTGCTCAGCATACGCAGGGTGAGTATCAGTCGGCTGCTATAGGACGGCTCATGGTGACAGACCCCGGCGTGTGTATATCTGCCTCTGGATCACACCTCTTTACACCTGTTTGAAATAAACACACCATCTTGAATCAACACAAAGAGAGTGAAACAGTGAATTTCTCCTCCTGCTTCTGTCCTCTCAAGGCTGCACCAAACTCCATCAGTAAAGCAGCTGTGACTCAGTCTGGACACATGGGGGTGCACATGCGCATCCCATCTGAACCCTTGACCCTGGAGCTCAGGACAAGTGGCTCTCATCAGAGGGAAAGGCCAGCTGATAAATGCACTTCCCTCACGCCGGTGTGTTATTTTTCCATTCTTATTCTGAAGCCGATATGGCTTCACAGTGCAAGGTCAATAAATCTGCCGTTTCCAAGGCAACCGCTCGGCCTCTATCTAATTATAGGAAACTGAACTGGGTTATTCCATAACGGCTGACCTCAGTGTTTAATAATTCAGCAGATCATTGCATCTTGGGATTAATTTACTCTTCTTTTTCTTTTTTTTCTTTTTTTAAAGAACTCAAGAGATTTCATTTGTGAAGGATGTCACACTTTCTGTTCTTTTCTTCATCTCTCTCTCTCTCTCTTTCTCTGCACTGACATGCACTATCACCTGTGTGTCACACCTTAGGATCTCACTTCTTAAACAGCACCTGAATCTGAATCAGTGTGATATATGAGTGGTGACTCACACGACAAGATCAGACATGAAGATTCTAGCTTTAGGTTGTTCAATGTATACAGTTTGGTACAGTATAGATGTTGCTTTTTTAATTAAAAATATATAATATAAAATAAAAATGGAATTCCCTTTTTGTTTTAAAATAGGTCAGTTCATTTAAACAAGATCGGATATGAACTAGTGTCTGGAATTGTAAGCTGCAAAAGACTACTTCAATATGAATCCTGCTTATTCTCTGCATCTCTTTGTGAAAGAATGGCTCAGACATGCTCAGACAACGAGTATGTGAACACATACACATCATCTACAGAGCTGCTCACTTTACTCACTTTATGAGTATTTCACCAATTTATTTAAGAAAAAAACTGTTGTCACATACATTTTGAGCTTATATGCTCTTCATCAGACAATTAACACACATGTCCTTATGTCTACATTTTATTTTATACAAGTAAAAACAAATAACGAAATATATTTCATAGGGCCCTAAAAATGTCATTTTATGTTAATCTTTCATCATTTCAAGACATGCTTTTTGATTAAGAAACTTTAATTTAAGTAATAAAATAAAGTCCAGGTAAAATTTAAATGGAGTTTAGACGGGAAAAAAACAGAATCCAGAAAATAGAAGAATCAATTATTATTATATACCTATGTAAATAGGAATAATAACAATAATAGCAATAATTAGTTTACAGATTAATTATAAAATATTACTAATCATGGATGCAACACTAACATAACGTATGAATTGTTTTTAACCAATATAACATATGCATGGAATATTGTTTTCTCCACAGGATAGAATCTAAATAAATAAAAGAGTAACTTTGTCTTTTTTTCACAATTGAGAAAATCAAGATAAAAAATCAGGTAACACTTTAGTTCAGCGACCAATTTTGATTACTAACTAGCTGTTTAGCATGCATATTACTACCACGTTTATTAGTGCTTTAATAGCGATCATATTTTAGATCCCTTTACTGACTAAATTTAAAAAGCAGATTAGGAATTAACTAAGGCCAAAGTCATAGATAATAGTGCCTATGCGACAAAACTTAGATTTTACGGTGATGTATATCTCTGTAAAACATTTCAATCCTTTTTTTGTAATCACATCTTCAGCAATACCACATTGTGAAGAATTCAAATATCAACCTAAACAAATGCTATAACTTATTTTACTAAACAAGCCACTGTAGTTGCATTTTTCCCATTCAACAGTTCTGGTCAATAGCTTCTAATGGAAACATCTGATTGTTTGTGTGAGTGTGTGTGTGTGTGTGTGTGTGTTGAAAGGCATCGCAACAGCCTTGGCCAGAGCTGCATACATAACCTTCCCTCAGGAAATCTATTCTTTAAATCTGATTGACTCAACCAAAGAGCCTTGAACACACTCTCAACATTCAAAAATACAAAATACAGAAACAAAACCTGTAGCTGTACTTTAGATTACCACAATGTCCCAGTTCAATCAGTGAACTGGCTATTTGTAAAACCAGTAACAAATGAAATCGACCAAAAGCAACTTCAATTCTGCTGCTTTCCGAAACCAATCAAGTACAGACAGAGGACATACATTTGTATACAGCACATCCACACAGTCCATATGGCTAAAACAGATTTTGGCAGAAGAGGGCTCTTGGGATGCCAAGAAAATGAGTGGATCTGCAAAACAAAATTGACCTCTCTCAATTCCTCCCCGGTGAAGTGGACCACTCGCCCTGTTTTCCATCTCTCATTTATTTTCAATGGGGATAAAAAGCGAGCAAAAACAGGAAAGCAGCATTGTGTGTTTAGAATGAAATAACAGAAACCAGTAAAGTAAGCGCTTTCTTTCATTATGATATTGTGGGTATTAGTCAGGAAATGCATGTCTGGGCAGATTGTCTAGCTGCAGCAGTTGAAAAGCTAAAACCATGTCGGCAAAGTGGCAGTTTTGTCAAATACACTTTCTCACTTTCTACTTCAGGGTTTAAAGCAGTGAACCATGAAAAAACACTGACCGGGACACTTGATCTCTCCCTCTCAACAGTCAAGGATGAATGTGAGATGAGTCTTTACATTAGATTGAAGACAAAACAACCTAGTTAAAACTCTTAACACGTAAAACTACACCTTATTCAACTTATTTTTGTACCCATATGAAAGACCTCGAAGCTCTTAAAGCCCCACAAAAGAGGGAATCTATAGTATTATGTAATGGAACTAATTCACATTCACACGTGGTATGAAATTTAGTTTTTGAGGTCAGGTTTAACATTACAGTGAGAAACGAAGTATGACTGACGTCCTGTGAGGAAGTTTGTGCTTTCTAAGTATGATAAAAGCAGAAAACATGGCAGCTGTAAACACTGTTACTGTGGATCGGTTTCGTTTCCTGTGAGGTTACAACTGACACTTCAAAAGCTATGTGTGGCGTTAAGGAAATTTGTTTTCAAAATGCACACAATTTGTATCTTTTTACAAAAGCAGATGAAATGAGATCACACAGCTTAAGACACTATAAGAGACACCGGCCAACCGAAGCCCTTAGCAAATGAGAGAAGTCACTGCCAGAGAGTAAGACATGGGAATTTCCCAAAACTGAGCTGTGCAGTGTGCATGTGACGACCAAAATCCTCAGTTACGTGATATTACGGTAAACATACACTGTATAGGACGGTGGATACACTGTGGGACAAAAACTTTCCATCTAACCTGCTGAAAATCAAAAAGCTTTTTGAGCATTAAATGTTCTTTAGCTTTTGAATTACTTCCACCAGGAGATTAAGCATGTACATGATGACATGATGAGCCATCTGATCAGCAAGTCTCACTTATAAAACTAAGCCACTTTTATTATGTTTGTAACTTGCATAAATACTTTGAAGGGAAATATAATTTGCCACAGTTTTTAAGTGTTCTTTTTGAATATGCTCTTTAATGATTAAATGATTTTATATTCATAAGACAAACATTCTGTATGTGTGTAATACATTATGTATTGTGTAAAATTTCTTGGCAAGGAATAGGGATCATATAAACAGGGATTGACGTTGGCACACAATTAACTTTTATTTGTCCTTATTTCTGCTGCCTATTTTATCTTTTCAACCTGTTACATCTTGCAGAAAACCAATTAACTATTTGTTTCTACATACTTCGAAGTGTGCAAAGGTGTGTAAAAAAAGGTTGTTCCAAAAATGACTCCAATTAAGTCCTGTAGTATTCTTCTTTCTTAAATATACACATTTAAAATACACATTTTAGATGAACAGAAATGTATAAACATAAGTTTAGAAATACATAAAAAAAACATGGCTAACAAAGTTAGAAAGGGATTTTTATTATAATATTAGTTTATTTACTGAATATTACGCTGCTGCAACACGGATCCAATTAAACATGGCATTTCTTTCCCAGTTGTTTACCTTCACACACGTTAAAACTATTTTTATAACTCATTTGTGTTATTATCAAAAATGCTTTTTATTTGACAGTTCAGGCGTAATAAAACTGATAGTTTAGTACGTGTTGTATGACTCGTGCATGTGCTTCAGATGAGTGCACCTATACCAGAAGTTTAAATACAGCTTTAAAAGGCATGATTTCAGTGCAACAGACATGATAGTCAAAATATAAGAAGCATTTACTTCTCTCGTAAACACGACATGTTTAAATCGGTGGGCGGGGCTAAACAAGCAGTGATTTAATGTAAGGTTTTACATGTTAAGGACAGATAAAGTAAACATAGATGAAACTGAAACATTCATCCCATGCATGTACCATAGTCAGGGGCGGAAAATGGTGACAGAGTGCATAGGGCCCAGAGGTCTGGGGGCCACGTGATCATCTACTAGCCATCGGGAACACCGGGACATTCTATTCGAGTATTTAGTCGATTGCCGATATTAGGTGCTGTTTATAAATTATAGCACACACAAAACCACTTAAAGCAAACATTCCCAAAGCATGAAGCAATGAAAGAAAATCCGCAAAGAACGTGCAGCGTGCTTCTGGCATGACTCATAAGCGATATACGGTGCTAGTCGCTTGATCCATTCAGATGTGAAACAGAATTGTTTTAGAGCCGTGTGATATGAGAACATCTGTGGTGATGCTGGCTGAAAACAGCTATGACAAAGAGGTTAATTGGAAAACGCTTGTTAGTTCAACACTGTAACTAAACTTAAAGCTGTTAACAATGTAGAAATAGCCTGCGTTGGCAGAAATGTATTTTAAATGTTACTGTTATTACATATTGGGGAATGTTAAACTTTGGATACTTCTTTGTAGATGTTTAGTTCTAAAATGTTTTATTTAAGTAAAATTTGATGATAAAATATTAATATAAATAGTGTCATATAAATTGGGTGCTTCTGATTTAAAAAAATAAAATAAAAATAACATTCAGCCAAAAGGTGAAAAAAATCCTTAACACGTCATTCCAAACCTGAATATCTGTAAAAATATCTTTCTCCTGTTGAACATAATTAAAAAAAATTTTGTTCATACAATGAAAAGAAAAATGGTAACCAAACTGGTCTGGTAACATTTTACAAGATCCTCTTTTGTGTTCAACAGAGTAAAGTAATATGGAACAGCATGAGAGTGATGAATGTGTTATTTATTCAATTATTTTCTCCTATGTGACCCATCACCACATTGTTATTGTTTTAGGGTCACGGTTTTCGGTTGTGTACGGTTCTTGTTATTTTTTCTTTTAATCTTTAACACGGTTCCTTTTCATGAACCGTGCCACCCCTATAGGCTACCACACTAAACATGATTTTGAGGGGGCCTTTTAGCAAAATTAGTACACAGGGCCCAGAATTCCTTGAGACAGCACTGACTATAGTGCTTAGCTATAGCTAATTTGCATTAAATCTTCTTCTGTGGAGGCGGGGTTTAGCCGCACTATGACATCATTGAGCTGCACATTCTACAACTTGCTGTTTTCTTTCGTTTTTAGACGAACAAGATGTTTTTAGAGTACAATGACCTCCTATATGTCTATATTTTTCTCAGTTCGTGACGAGTCCCATTTTATAGTTTTGCTTCTTGAGCTAACTTGTTTTGTTTTAATTATGTTTAGATATTTTTAAAATCAGAAATAAAACAAAAACATACAAATTTTCCCCAGTGGGAATGCTTCTAATGTGCCTAGATGAAATAAAACATTTTTTCAAGGCCGTCCTGAACCATCAAACAATCTACTGCTTGTTACCGTGGTAACTGTCCCTCTATTTGACCCTTACAAACAAGTAAAGAACAGAATGTTGTTGTTTGAGGGTGATTATTTCAGGCACTGGCAGCTGGGGGCAAGAGGGTTGAAAGAAATGCATGCCCTATCCCCTCCATGTGTGTCTTCACTGTGATTGTGAGGATAAAAAGGATGAAGAATTTGATTTATCCCTGACATTGTGATTAATTAAGTTGCTAGTGCAGAGCCGAGCTGACAACCAGCCACTTGCCATTGCAGTATGCGTTCACTGTGAAACACTTCATGCCCTTCAGTAGGGACCTACTGCATGCTTTGAGATTATTTTTATTGCATAGCAAATGGAGAAAACAACTTACTGTATAATCATTGGTGGACTGAGAAAATATAAACTGGTGACAAAAAAGTCATTTTGCAAAAAGACTGTGGCCAATGCATTTCTATGACAAAGCTAAAGATATTAAAGGTGAGGTGCATTGACAATTTAAACATCTACATCCAATCATGATGTGAATGTAATCATCAGCCCACCCTACATGAGCATTTGAGTATTTGATAATAACAGCATCTTTCAGATGTGAGGTCAGTATGTTTTTTTATTAAAAGAAGTTAATATTTTTACTAGTGATAGTCAAAGGATACAAAAAGTTACCACTTTAAAATAAATGTATGTTAATCAAAGAATTGATAGATATCTGCAAAACTGTAATACTGATAATGTTTCTTTAGAGGATTATACGACCATGAAATGTTTAAATGTTTGCTGTAAAATATATTAAACATTAAATGTTTTCTAAATAACATTTTTTTCTATTTCTACTTATTTTATATTACATCAGAGTTAACTAAAACTATGGATGTCAGTATAATAAAAATAAATAAATAATGAAGAATCTTGTGTGTCTTATGAAAGCAGAATAAAAAGTAATTATGTAAATATGCATTTGATCATTTGCAAGGTTTTACTCTTTTCTATAAAATGATCTACCAAGCAACAAAGATCGATAGGTATTGGTTTACTGATTGAACATGAAAGAAGAAATGTTACGTTTAACCTGTCAGATACAGTATGGCCTTGTTTTCCACCTCTTCACAGGGTTGGGTAAGAAAACACAAAGAGCTGCATTAAGAGTCAGAACATCTCACGTGTTTCACGATGTAAAGGAACACATCCTTACCTTTATACTACGTGCCAACTAAACCAAAAGCAAATCTGCTACTGAGTTTCTGTTTGCTAATGATGCAAAGGACAAATCAAATTGTTAGTGGTAACGCAACACAAATCCAATGTTTGAATTTGCGTTAACAACAACCCCTGATGCCCTCTGAGTCTACAAAACAAAGGCATTAGGTCCAGGAGGTCCAAGCATTAGGCTAAGCATTAGGTTTAGGGTTTAACAGGACTGTTGATCCTGGAAGTAATGAAGAGCATGGGGAAGAGGAATATAAAAAGAAATATAAAAACCTAAACATTAAACATTCTAGGGAAATTTATAGATGGGCAAGAACTGGATTTAGGTCCTCTGGCAATATCCCAAGACCCTGGGTTACACAGTAAACATCAGATTCACAGCCAGCATGTTACTCTAGAGCTCCTACAAGCCCCACACAAGCAGGGCAACGTATTTTTAAATATATTCAGCAATACAATTAATGATTTTCCCCAGGAGCAAAAACAATGAAAGTTTTTAAACGACTGAATCTTAATTGCGTTCACAGCATTATGCTTGAGCAGATCTATTAAACAAAAAATAATTGTTCATAGCAACAAACAGCATAATGTAAGGGAGGAACCTTACTTAATTCCTTATTTTACACTAAGCTTTGATGAATACTTATTAATAAATAATAAAGCTGAACACAAATCATCTTTATTAGTCAGGACAAACCATTACTGTAAGTGAATGAGCGGCTGAAAATGTCAGAGCTTTATCAGTTTGGCATTTACTAAATAATAAAGACTGTTCAAAAGTGCCATAATGTCTTTTATTTGAAAGTGGTGATAATCTTGACGGTTAACTAGTTCACTTTGGTGTTTACAGCGCTAAAGAGAAAGACACTGTATTCCAATAAAAATATTGGAAATAAAAAATAAATACATAAATCATGTCATGTATACTCCAAAATATGACTTGTTGATCCGTGCCAAAAATACATTGCAAAGCATAATTATAAAATAAATGACAAACTGTGCCAATGACATATTAGAAAAAAACAGTTACCTGTCCCTGTCTCATGTTCATGTCTGATTTAATATTTGATTTAGTTCACTTCAGAAGCATATTCACTAGATTTCTGTTAAATAGTGAAGAGCTGTTTTGTACAGTACACAATGTTCTTACTGTAGAGATACCATATAGCAAACAAGGTAAAGGGTCAATCCAGATTAGTCCACAATTCAGTGTAAACGGATCTATAGGGAGATCTCAGTTCTCTGCAGGGACCTTGATGTACACAAACCAACACTAAATATCACTTTGAGCAGTTTGGTAAACATCCCAGGTGGGTTTTCAGTCTTTTTTCAGTCTGTTTTCAGCTGTTGTTTGAGCTTCCTGCTTTCCTATAACAAGCTAGTTTTCAAAGATCTACTTCTATAACACTGTTTTATGTCATACCAAACAAATGTGCCAAACAAACTGAGGTAATAATCAAATATGTGCTTCTTAAACGACCTCTCGCTGTCAAAGGTGAAAGTATTGGAAAGTCTGAGTCATTTTGGAGAAAAAGTTTGTTGGCAAAGTTCAAAGAAATGAACCATTCAAAAAGAGATGATTCACCAATTTAATCCTCTACATAAACAGTCTCCCAAATCGATACTCATTCAGTCAAAAACCCTCAGGCTTGCAAGCTTAGCAACTAAAGTTTGAAAGTAGATTTGGCAACACTGCTCTTTAAGCATATGACAACTGCTGACAGTCAAGACACTTGGCAAAGGGAGGAAGTGGTGCGCTAAAAAAACAAAGCTAATCATTTTTCTCTGTTCAAAATGGAAGGAAATACTGACTGAACACTTTTAATAAATCAAACCAATTGCCATGAGTCCGCAAAGAACATCACAGGCACCTCTAATACGGCACAGGCTATATCAATGTATATTTAAAATTAGCATTTTAGATTACAGTTTTTTTTTCTGATTCGTCCAGTCCCTATAGGCCTAAATCACCTTAATACTTACAGTTTTCTTCTGGTACGCTCATTTTATTAGTAAAATACCCAACACTCACTGCTATGTCCAGGTCATATTCAAAATCTCCAGTTTATAACGCAACTCTTGCCACAGGAAAGAAACTGCAAGGAAACACTGCATCTTGGTAATATGTAATATAGGTTTTACAAAGAGACATTTATATTTAGCTGTATTTTTAAGTGAACAACAGGCACTGTAATAGATGGCTTCAGCGGTGACGTCAAAACCTGGAAGAATATTCAATTACTGCTGGATACCTCACATTTTTTATTTAGTCGTAAAATGAAGTCTGTGGTAAACATCAAATGATGATACTCTGGTGATTTGTATATGCTGAAAAAGCAAATTTTGATGCAAATTTTGATTTTTACCACTTGCTTTAATTTATTTACTCATGAACTAAAAAAAACCCCACAGGAAATCTTATGGAAACCAGCAATGAATTGGTCTTATTATTGAATTAGCAAGTTTTTGACGTCACGACTGCAGCGTTCCAAGTACTAACGGATATGCGTCACTTGAACCTTTTTTCAAATACCACTTTCAGTCCACACTACAAAGTGAAAAAACTGCTTTAAAGTGTCCCTATTATGGATTCGTGACAATGTGTAACACAGCTTTATGTGGATGAAAACACATCCCGCAGTTTTAAATCTGAAAGGAGGCGTTTGGAAAAATGTATCGTTGAGCGAATCGTTTAGGAGTTGCTGAGCAAGAATGGTAACAACAAAAGCATACTATAAGACATGGAAAGTGTTTTTTTTTACCTTCCATGCATGTCAAACTGTTGTTGGGGACTCCCAAAACCAATATATGAACCCCATAATAGGGGCACTTTAAAATATATCCAGAGCAAACTAAAAAGCGAAGTTTTCATTAAACAAAAACGCAGTTTCAGTTTAAATGCACAGAACAATGTAGAGAAAACATGCATTTTTAAACTGATCCAGACAGCCATAGCCACAGTCATTCAGTCAAAAACTGCTAAAAAACCCTATTTTGCTGCAGCAATTACATAAACAACTGGCTGATAACTCAATCAACAGGAATTGGGTTACTAATAATGAGTGAGTACTCCATGTGTTTCTATATATACGTGTGTGTGTTTGCTCAAATCACTATGGGCCAAGTTTTTTCTTTGTCTCTATGGAGCTCAAGGTGGGCACCATCAGAAGTGTGGCAGTACATAATTATGTTGCCAGCTTAACAGACACATGTCACACTATAGCAGAAAGACAAACACATAGCTGCGAGGGAAAACAGGGAGGTGAGGGCACAACAAACCTGACAAACACATAAATTACGCTGCTGGAATATATATATATATATATATATATATATATATATATATATACACATATACTCACACACACATGCTCTATTCCTCTTTCACATATCCATGCAAACTCGCACAAGATCAACAATCTGCACGAGGTGAAAGAGGGGGCAGACGGAGGCCAGTGAAACACGATCCTCTTTAGTCTTCTGGTTACAGTGCTGTTGCTGTACTGCGAAATGGCTTTTTGGGGAGACTCAGGGGTCACAGTCCGACCCTGGGGACATTTTCACTGCACCTGTGCCGCGCTTTACATAAGCTGTCACTCTATACAGTCACTGACACTTCATACAGTTGTGGCACACAGCATGTGCATTTAATATACTGAATCGATCTTGGTAAGCCTTTCTAGGAAAAGAGGTCTGTGTGTATTTCTGTCGATTGCATGCAGGAATTATGAAATTAACTGAATGTATACTGTGCGAGGAAATATGAACTAAACAAGTACAATTAGGTCATCGGCTGGCAGGCTGACAGAGCTGATGGATACTGATATTCTGACACCATCTGTGTGCAATGCAGTCAAGAAATATGATATTTTTCTCTGTACAACAGGCATATGTTCTGATCATGCCTTCTGAGAGGCTTTACTAGCCAAAGGGGATAAAAGAATGGAGAACAGTGATTTGAGAGCTCAGATGTGACTCACAGCAAATGACCGATTTATCATGGATGCATATCATCTGTTAATAGCGAATGTTTAACAGTAGTCGCACTAATAACACATTCCTTGAATCAGTAATGCATCATTTTGGTTATATTGTACAGTTGTATGATGTGATTTGGGGGAACTGTTTGTTCACCAGGGCTGCATTAACTTGACCACAAATACAGTAAATACTAGAGATGTAACGGTACCAAAATTTCACGGTACGGTAATACCTCAGTATGAATGGCACGGTACGGTATTTATTGAATCATTTACATAAAAAAACAAAACTAATGAATAGACTCAAAAAAAAGTGCCAGAAGTGTTTATTAAAGAGTTTACATGAACACTGAACATATCAATGACACACACATTAGCCATCTATCTGTAAACTTTGAAACTTCAATTTTAATAATAAAAAATTATTAAATTTTAGGGAAAAATGTCGCCAAGGGGGTCTGAAAAGTCACTAAGTTGGCAACACTGATCTGTAGCGACAACAGACCGCAAAAAATGATGGCCACGCTTGGGCTGATGGGAATTGTAGTTCCCGCTACCTCCTGTTCGCTCCATTCGCCTGAGCAAACATTTTTCTGAAGACCTGTCGTTTTATCGGTACTATCAGGAAAAAATTATATTGCAGTAAGACGGTATTTACAATACGTTACATCCCTAGTAAATACAGTAATGTTGTGAAATATTATTACAATTTAAGACTATTATTTATGTTTAAAATGCAAGTTATTACTGTGTTGGCAGAGCTGAATATTCAGCTGCAGTGTTCAAGTTACACCGTCCTTCAGAAATCATTTGTTTCTCAAGAAACTCTTATTATTATCAATGCTAAAAACAGCCTTATATTCTTGAGGAAAATGAATACGTGTTTATGATTCGTTCAAGAACAGAAAGTTCTTGAGAAGAAACTTTTGTGTAACTCACCCACACTAAAGAGGTAACCAAGGTCAATTAGCAGCTTCAACAACCTCAAGCACTGAAAAGGGTGGGGCCAGTTTTGTTGCTATCATCCATCACACGGTCTGCTCACACTTCTTACATCTGGAAAATGTTTAGGAGGCATTCATGCCAAAACACTTCACATCACTAAAACGGTTACTTCAAGCAAGCTGCCAGACTACATCCTGTCTGGATTCCCCAGTCCCTCTTACCTCCAGCGGTTTAATATGAAATACAACAGAACGAGACTTTACACTTACAACAGACTCTCATCTAGGGATGAAACCAGATGCACAAGCCACTCATGACATGCACTCTTAAAGAGACAGTGCTCTTCAAAAGATAGAAACTCTGCCACAACATGTTATCGTCCCTTTAAATTAATTAGTATTATATGATCTATTAAAAAAAAAATAAATAAATTACTAAAATCTCAGATATTAAATAACCAGAAATGCGTGCATCCACAGTCTACACTTGGGATCATTTTTAATGATCAGTGTTTCATATAAGATACTGTAGGCCTGAGGATAGCACGTTTGTCCTGTTTTTTATTAGTTGCACTTATACAGGGCTCAGGGGGAAATGAGAAGTTAACTTTTATATTTGCTCATTATGCCCACAAGTCCAAACATATTTAAATAATCCAACTGCGAGACAATAAGTACATTATGTAGCTGCAATATTTGCACATGGCTTATATTATTAACAGATTAATGAGCAGGAATGAGTGGAAGCCACTAACGAAGATCAATGTAAAACACCTGATGTGCAAAGAAGCACAAATTTATGTTGTTTTTGTGCTACTTGATTTTTTTTTTGTTGTTTTTCAGAACCCAAAATTCTCTCTGCAACCACTTCCTTCCTCCAGAGACAGTCAAACGGGCTTCTGCTATACTAACACTAATGCCAACTGTCAACCAGTGAGTGCGAGATCAAATAAACATACATCTTACATGAAAAGAAGAATGCAAAATTAAATCTGAAACATGAATTGACGAGCATAATTCCACATATTTTCGATCTACTGTATAAAGAGAACTAAAGTTTCAAAAACAGGGTAAAACCTCAGGATGTCTTTCCGTTACAAAGATTACATCTATAAAAGAAATGCATTCTTTGTAAGAAATCCTTCTGAAACATTTTTATTCATCTTTAAAATTCTGATATCAACTTATTTTTTGATATGGTCTATCAGGGATATGTTACTTCATTTTACCTCACCACTATATTGATATCCCATAAAACACTGCAGCCTCACGTCTTTGATGTTTGATAGTCTCATGAGTCATAGAGTTTACAGCGCACTTATCCCCACCACATTAACAACTACCTTCCTCACGTTTTCCCAAACTTCAAGTCTTATTAGCATGCTTTTTTACCTTGAAGCTGTTGAACGTGTTGGGCTGCTTAATGTACGTGTGCTCTTACTGTTATAAAATGTGAAGATATTATCCAAGTGCAATAAAATCAAATCAAATCTTTGTACATAAAAACACTTTATTTGTTACATGATGCGAAGTGAATGTTTTTTTTCTTTTAAAGGACTTTTGTGCAACATTCTGAATTAAGTAGCTACTGTAGCACCATTAAAACAATTAAAATATTCTTCAGTAAAAATGCATTCGATTGATCGAAAGAGACAGTGAAGACATATACAATGTTACAAACACATTTCAGCTTCAAATAAATGCTGTTCTTTTGAACTATTCATTAAAGAAACATGAAACGAAAAAAGGTTGACTTCATCTAAAAAGTCTAATCTGCAGTAACACTGGTGTCTTGTTTAGTAGACATAAATTACTCCGCAGTGATCAATAGGTTTCATTTATTTAGTTCAGAAATATGTATGGAAGTGCATAAAATATTTCTTTACAGTAATGGATCCTATAAAGGATCTGGGAGAAAATGTGCCTATCACATAGAATCCAATTACAATAACAGAGAAGAAGAGAATAATAGATTAAGAGGACTAAACAGCAACGCAAAGGCAAAAACTGCCTGTACATAAGCATAACTACACTCTTGAGTGTTCATGGACCAGCTTTGACCCAATAGAAACAGCAGATTTTGAAGCACCTATGCATATCTCTATGTTCCTGATAACTTCTGTATTTTTTATTTTATTATATTATATTATATTATATTATTTCAGACAACTGAAAAAATCCTGACATTAGGACAGTGGAACCAGAAGTGCTAAAATGTTACTAAAAAAATATGTCATCTCACCCAGTTAATAATATTTAAAATAAAAAAAATGTATATATATCCACTTTTTCTTCCTGTTTAAATAAATTGTATGGGTCTAGCATCATCCACCATCTCATCCACGTCCAGCTGTTTTAAGCTGTACAAACCAGTCAATATTGCCACCTAATCTTGAAAATTCCTGTGTCTTATGATATTGCTTTAATGTAAAAATTAATTCTGAAAACACTGGTTTTACCGTTTACTGTACGCTGCTATTCTTCTCCTAATGTACCTATAGGGGCTAAAGAACTGGAAGTCTCATCCAATGACTTACTTCCGCGTAATGTAAAATAAATAATACAAAATAAAACTTCAACATGCAGACAAATCTATTCAAAAGCGTATTAGAAGATTCTTCAAAATATCTTCTTTTAAATAATCCTATAAAGTCTAGCACATAAAATTGTGCATAAATGCACTACATATTATGATATTTGTTACATTAATTTTCCACACCACTACAACACCTGAGTTCCAGGCATTATCTGTCTATTTTTAGCTAATTCATGTCCGACATGCTCCAGGCGCGTGAAGACACGGCTATAAACGATCACGAAGCTAAATCGGTTCGCACAGAAAACCCCGCTCCAGGAAGATTACTGAAATAAAGCACTGTAAATAGAACACGAGCAGGGCACCATTTTGTATGGTAAGCGCCCACGACTGTTTAAAACACGGCCCAGAAACGCCGCACACGGGCGAATAACTCCCCTGTACATTCTGTTCAGACAGCAGCAGCTCCCTCATATGACCCGCCGCCTGACGTCATCATATAATGAATGCATATCGGGACGTCAGCGCTGTTATGCAACTGAACTATTTAACTTCCCCGATAAGAGCACAGTGGCGATTCACCCCCAAATGCAGGACACGGCGTGTTGGGTCGCATCGGCCCCAGAGTCGCACTGAAGTGCGCTTCCGTGTTCGTAAATAGTGTCCTCGCTGTCTGAAGCTGAAACCTGAGGAAGACTGGAGCTGGCGGGCTATTTATCGCATATGTTCCACAGTCCAGGTTCTTTAAGGACGCGCGTTCCCATCGTGCTCTGAATTATTTAGCCCCTCACAACCAAGATCAGCTCGTGTGCTCTTATTCAATCCTGTGTTGTATCCGCCGAGGCTGCCTCGCTTATGAAATTTTGGCTGATGATTCAATAGTCACAGATCATTTCGATTGGTGGTTTAATAATATCCCTTTTAGTCTACCATTGGCATACACAAGGAGTCGTCATTTATTCACATTACACTGAAAACCCCACAGTTAAATATGCTAGGCTATATGAGTTCCTGCAACGTTTTGTAAACAAATATTTTACAGGGTAGAGTGATTAATAATAAACATATAAAAACAAATGTTTAAATGGCCTATTTCTGTTTTGGGTCCACTTAAATCCACTTTGCATTCACACTGACTATTAAAGCAGCATGATTCATATCAATTGTTATTATTGGTATTGTAGGCTAAATGCTTCCTTTGTCATGTTTTGACCATGTAATCAAAAATGTCATAACTGAACCTTCAAGTGAAAGTGAAATTGACTTCTCTCCACAAGATTTCTCCAATTATTGAGTTCACTTAAACCTTGCAACTTTTCATTTAAAACACACATTTCATTTAAAATGCTCAGATTATCTTTTTAAAGGGTTTGTACATTCACACTGACAGCAAACTGTAGCAAAAAAGCAACCTAGCATCAGTCATTTTCAGTGTCATCTAATGTTATCTGGGTCACAACACAAGGCATCAAATAGCAATGGTAGTGGAGACGGTGTGGCCCACACATACTGTGGCACAGCAGGAACATCTACTGGAAACCAAAAGCAAAGCATTTTAATCACTGTTAAGCTGTTAATGACAGCGATTAAATCACTGGAGGTCACAGGTGGTTTACTGTTGGTTTCACACTGTACCAGGGAAGATCCCTCCTTAACAAAAACGTCATTTCTGCTCAACTTTTGGTGTTTCTGTAGCTTGCGCTGCCAAAAATGAATAACTCTCAATACAAGTGAATAACATCTTGACACCTCTTCAGTGTGAACGGGCCTTGAGTGTGGAGCTAATCACTGCAGAACTTCTTTGTGTATGTTTATGTGCGAGTTTGGTTCAGGTTTGGTCACATAATGCTCGATCGCACTGGCAAAAGAAACAATATTTATTTATTTTTTTTTTTCTATTCAATTCACTTAAAAATTCCCTTTAGTGTATGGCAATGAAGGAATGCACCTGGAATCACAATCAGATTAAACAAATCGTCCGCTGATTATGTATCAACTGCAACCAAGCAAATTAGTCTTTTAAGAGTTTATCTGACTTTGTGACAACATCTGTGGATTTATAACTGCTGTAGGTTTATATTTTTGCACATTAAACAGACAGTTTTCTTCAAAGGGGCCTATAAAAAAGTCTTACAAAACCGCCTTGATAAATGATGAACCTGTATCAAGGTTGGAATGATTGAATAAAATAGGCACGCTAAAACCCATAAAAGTGCAACAAGCACCACCTACAAATAACATTAAAACCCAAGGACAAGCCATTCAACATGCACTTTAAGCACATTGAGCTTTGTGGAATACTTGATTCTGATTGGTTAATCACTGCAGGGTCAAATATTTCTGAAAACAATGAGTTTCTCAGGGCAACGTTGTATAATTGCCCCCTCATGTTTCCACACAGTTGTTCTTTCTTTACAAGTAACTTAATAAAACTAATCAAATCAATACTTTATGTCCATAGATAGATATATAGATATAGATATATTCTATGTATATACTGTATATACGCACACACACACACACACACTTTAGAGTGAAACAAACGCAAAATCCTATATTATCTCTTTACAAATGACGTAGTATTTGTTTCTACGTGACAGTAGGGTGGTAAACAACTCTCCAGCGCCATCCATCTGTGGTGCAATTAACAGTACACTTTGCAATGTTATGCGCTTTTTACGCAAGCCACAAGAGCAGGAGCTAAGTTAACTAGTCTTTGACAGTGTAGGCTAACCCAGAACTTGGCAAGTAGCTCTCATTGATGTCCTCGTATGCCGCATGCAAAGTGCAGAGCCTCAAACCATGCGCAGCTGCGCGCTGACGCCGCAGATGTGTTACAGCTCTGCGCCTTTGCGCGCACCATAAGTGGACACCTCTGAAGTGAGAAGCTCAACACGACAGCTGACCGCGGGACAATTACTCACCCACTTCCTTAGGAAGAAAGACAAACTGCTACCAAAAACCGAGATGGTCCACCGAAGTCCGCCCGGTCTTCTTAACGCGCGGTCTTCGTCGCGGATAGCCTTTCGGCGGGCTGCGATACCCTTTCGAACCGCTGAGAACTAGTTGAAATAATACCGTTTTCGGAATATATCCTCTTAAAGGCAGTTATTACATATTTAGTTTGTCTATGTGTGAAAACGATTAGGTTTCGGCTGCCACAACAGGAAAATACACGAGCTTTACTATAATCGCTCCACCCCCTTTACGGTAAGGACGAGCTGATGGTATAGAAGTATGTGATTATATCAAATGCTGCTCTCTACAGGTTCACAGCAGCTTAAACCTTTTAACCCTGTGTGAGATGGGTGACCCTGTGTGTGAAAGCACTTCCTGACAGCTGTGTGGTTGCCAGTGCCCCCACATACATCTCGTCCTTGAAGCGTTGTGATATTGCATGTTAATTCAAACACCCTTTATTGTAGGAAATGCTATACAGTGGGATAATTTAGCTTATTACAAACAAGGCTTATATTTCCTTCTTTGGTGATAAAAAGATAATCATTCAAATTAAACATATGTATTGTTTTAAAAAAGTAAAAAAAACATAATTGTATTTAATATATTCTCTCCACACATATATATAGTTTATGAAGTACTTTCACTTCAAATGTGCTAAATTCCAGTCTCACCTAATTCAGAACTACCATTACTTACACTGAAACCTATACATGGTACCCAGAAAGAAATGATCATTTTAAAGACTTATTGCAGCTTATTGGTTAATTTACTGAGATATTAAAATATGAATAATAAAATTTTTTAGCACGTGTCAAAAAACAAAACAAGGACAAAAAACACATAGTACACTGCTTTATATGATGTCAAATATCACATACCTATAATAATGCATTATACTATACATAAAGCCTTTTATAAATAAAACGCTTTATACAAATAAAAGTCTGTGGTGCACTGAAAAAGTAAAAGTAACACTCTGAATTAAAAGGAAAATGCATTTCGAAGGAGAAATGCTTTTTGATATTCAGTTAGTCAAATATACTCCATTTTGTATTATTTACAACTTTGAAAAATCCTTTTTTTATTTTTTAGTGCAACCAACATGCAGGGAGTCATTTTGTTGTAATGTGACAAGAACGTTATACAGCAGAGAGAATTAACAGTGCAAGCCTTTACACTGGGATGAGTCATTTCTACATAGACAATGTAGCATAATCATTGCATGAATGATAATCAATAGCAGAATAAACAACAATAAATACCCTTTCCCTCTTAATTGTCACATAATTAGTCTTGCTTTTGTGAGTAGCAGCCGCAGTGGATTTGCCACTGCATGGATTTTATTTTAAACCCATAGCTTTAATGAATCTTTGGGGACATCGTCTTTCATGGCTGATTTACTTGCCATCGACTCTCCGGTTGACCATTCTCTTCTCTGTCAGTCTCTCTTTTAAGAAACCCTTCTCACTGTGTGCCAGTGTAGAGGAACGGCACAGAGTTCTTAGTAAATGGGGCTGTGGGGTATTGGTTTGTACATTAATTCCCAGCACGAATAAGACCACCGCTGTTAAGCAGTGCTTTCTTTCAATCAGAACATATTTTCCCTGCTGCTCCTGAAATTGCAATATCTGACTGCATTATAACTCCACTATGCTGAAAAGTCTTCAGTAAGCAGACATCTACGATTTGTCTCATTGCAGTCATGGTATAAAGACAATCTAATTGGGTCAGTGATACATTGTTTCATTTAAACTGATGATTGCTCTTCATTTGAAGGGCAGTCTGATGTCAAATTAGTCAACTAAACTAAACTGTATTATGAAATCCTCGGGATTGAGTAAAGGTGACAGGTGCTCAGCTGTCTGAAGTTCACAGTACACAGGTTCACCACACTCCATTTTCTGCTTGGTCACCTGTCCTGCGAAACAACATGCGGAAATAAGGGAACATGATATTTATAAATAATATTGCTGTCAAGCCTCATTAGTATACACAACCTAAACAAGGCTTAATAATAGCATTAGCATTATAGCGTAAACTGTTATTTGGGCCTACTGCATTAGACCCTAAAGTCAAGTCTTCTAATAAATCTGCAAAAACAGTAGTCCGCTGTATTTCTGAGTTTTCTTAGACTTCATTTAGATACATTAGCTGCTACACTCTCAGAAAAAAAGATACTCTACACTTTCCACCGGTTTTATAGACAAGGCTTAAGCCTAGTCCCAGACTAAAATGCATGTTTGAGCTGTCTCAACTGAAAGTATCTTGTTCTGCCATATCTTCAAATATGTCAATGCTATTGTACTGTCTCAAGAAGTACACTTTCTAAGGTGTTTTTATAAACGCAGCTTAAATACTTCAACTTAACTAAGGCTAGTCCTGGCTTAAGCTAGGCCCCATTTGTGAAATCAGATGTTTAGATAATAAAATGTACCATTTAGGGGTAAATCATTTTCAAAAATGTACCTTTTTGCTTTTATATAGGCTACTGCTAGCCAAAGAGTGTTTTTAATGTAAATAACTAGAAGAATAACAAAGTGCAGTAAACAGTAAAATATGATATTACATTAAATGATGATATTAAATGATACTTTATTTTAACAAATAACATGGTAACCTGGAGTTTGCAATATCAAGCAGCATAAAGGACTATTTCTACAGATCAAATAACTGGAACTGGTTGACACAGGAAACCTCGTATGAAATTAAGCTGGATAGATGTATCTAATATCTGACTGCACAGACAATTATAAGGTGAGCAACTGGAATTACAGTGAAGATCACAAATCTGATCGGACTCTGCTGGTGAACTGGGTGCTGAAGACAACATTCCCCATGTTTCTCTGAGCCTCCCACCAGCAAGGAAATGAAGACTGAAGTAGAACATGTGGGGATTATGCAGAGGAAGAGGAGTGGAGTGCGGATCAGAGAGATGGGGAGGTCTCTGTCATAATAACCATGAGAAATCCTATTCCCACTGATCCCATAAAAGCACATATCAAAGTCATCACCGCAGGGCAAGGGCACAGGCACATGAAAGTGTTAGATGCTCTTCTGAAGAGGATTGCTTTTGTGTGTGTGTGTGTGTCATTCTAACTTGTTAACAAGGCCATCTCCATTTCTTCATGACAAACAATATGATTTTATTAAAACATTAAGTGATACAACTCCTTACAATTACAATAAAAACATTCTTCTACCAAACAACATAGTCCCTCAGAAATGGTTGGTGTTTGGAACACACAGACATAAAAGATGAGTATATTTGTAGAGTATTTCACAGCAGTTTAGAGCACGGCTCAACCAATCAGAATGGAGGACCTGTTTAATAAACTATATTAATATATCTGCTCGCTGAATGTTGTGATGACCAATCAAAATCAAGCATTCCAGAGAACAACTCAAAATATCACGATCAGTTCTACCCACATTTGTAACAACAAAACATAAAACCAAGGACAGCCTTTCAGAACACTTTCTTCACTTCTGTTGAAAGATATATCCCTTGAACAGCTGCAAATATTACACCCACTTAGTAACTCTAGAAACGCTTGCTATCATGCTGCTGAAGATTCTGCTATCTTCCTGTTGTACCTCATGTTCTATTTATTATTTCTCAAGCTTTAAAAGAAATATCACATCCTGCGTATCAATAACAATGAGCACACTTTCATCGCATTCACTGTGAAACTCTGACGGAGGTTCAAAGACCTTCAAACACAGGGAATAAGATATGTGTAAATGTCAGGAGCGCGGTGGTACACCTGACATGTGCGTGCACGTGCCGTCGGTCTTGTTCTCACATGCTCAGTGCTTAACTCTTAATCTCAGCCTTGGTCCTTAATTATGCAAGAATTACTAGTACAAGTGGTTAAAACACTAAAGAATATTCACAATTTTGTTCTGTATGACAGACAACAGAAGCCTGAAATTATGACACGTACTGTGTTTGTTAGCTCATCCCTGCTTTTAAGGTTTAACTTGGTTTTGGAAGAAAAGAGATTAGCTGGGAAAAAATGGCAAATCTGCCTTGACTTGATTTGTATATAGCAAAATAATTATATCAATATAAAATCAATCCAAGACTCATGGCTTATTTATTTCCATTTCCGAGTCAAAATGCCATTAATGCCCAAATGTATTTTTTGGGGAGATGGATAAATGCTATTAATAATTTAGAAGAGCATCTCAGATGGTAGAAGAGAAGCTCTGTAAGAAGCTATTTACGTATTATTACACCAGTATATGTTGCAATTATTTAGATTAAATTGAAGTGTACTATTTGACACAACACAACAGTTATAAACAAGTACAAACAAGAAGTTAATATGGTGCCATTTATGAACAGTTTTTTTAAGTCAATTTGTTGAGTAAATGATTAATTGACTCTTTCTTTTGCTTATTTGTTTCATTGCCTACACTGTAAAAAATGGCTGTGAATTTAACGGTAAAAAACAGTGAAATGCTACGGTAAAAACCCGTTAAATAGATAATGGTAAATTCCTGTCAAATTTACAGGGAAACACCGTGACATTCCCAGAATTCCCTGCATTGCATTTAAAATTTTGAATTTGATGTTTTTTCTTTAAAATAACAATGTTTCTTTTTAGTTTTTTTGTATCAGTTATATTTTATATGAGTTGAATGTTACATGTAATGTTGTTAAATGAATGTTTATTGCCCATTTTAGTTTAACAATTCTTACCATGATGGTGT
>JAUYWG010000037.1:1352269-1364657 GCA_034779775.1 Enteromius afrohamiltoni | reverse complement strand
TTTTCTTATTATGCTCAGTGTCATATGCTCAAGTAATTCTAGCATGGCTTTAACTGTAGAAGCTGTGGTGATTCATTGTGGAAAATTAATTTCTCAGCATTTATTTTTAAACTTTGAGTGAATGTAATCTATCCCTTACTCTACCACAGATCCCATCTGACCAAGGGCCAATGGCTCTGCGGATGTTGAAGATGGTGACTCAGCAGGAGTGATGGATCTTATTCAGACACAAACTGGAACGGCTTGCTAACCACTTTTAGACAATCAACACTCAAATTTGACCAAAATCGGACACTTTTTTTTTTTTTTTTGAGATCTTAAAGTAATACATTTTTTTTATCCCCGTCTTGTAAAATTTGTAAATTTGAATGCCTGCAAACAATAAAGTCATACTTTTTTATACAGTTTGAATTGTTGCCTGAAATCTACATTTGTTAAGACAGAACTAACTTTAAAGTTGTTTAGCATTCCCATTTATTTGCAGCACAAATAATTTATCTGTAAGTCAAGGAGGAGGAAAACTCATCATCTCGTTTTCATACAAATGCATAAAATTTCATTTTAATTTCAATAAGAGACTTTCATGAAAATATTACAATTTGGAAGAAGGTACATGATTATTTTTATGAGGTTTGCATGCCATTTATGAATAAATGTCAAATTATGAACTTAAAGCTGTAGACTATGTGCAATCACTAAAAGAAAGACCACTTTGGTCTTCAAAATGCACACTTATACATAAAATGGCTTTTACTACAACAAAGTATACATTCAAGTATACAAGAATAATAAAGCATATTCAATTCGATTAAGTTTTCAGTCAATCACAAACCATTGAATGCATATGTAGTACCAACTCATGATGTAGCATCAACACATTTATATTGCATATCAAATAGAAGAGAAATTATAAGGCATGTGGGTTATGGAGTATTAAGGCAATAATCGTTCACATTGATGGGCTCTCTGAGGAAGTGGCGCTGTAGCTGAGTGTACGGCGGCCCCACTGGGCCTCAGGCACTCTGAATCCCTCTCTGCTCACAGGCTCCACCAGCAGCTCTATGAGACCCGGAGCAGCGGGCACCTCCAGCTCCACCACACGGTACAGGGTAGAGTAAGATCGGCCAATCAGAGTCAGTGGACCAGGGGGAATGCGAGGGTCAGGACCGCGGAGATGCCTCCAGTGAATCCAGAAATGACGGACCAGCTGAATGGGGTAATGCCAGCGTAAGGTGGCATTCAAAAGCACCTTGAGCGTGTGTCCGTCTCCCATCACAGCACCCGTGTGCCACACCACATCATTCACACAGATGCCTTCAACAGACTGCAGGGGTGCTTGGAGACTCTCCGCATCCAACAGCTAGAGAAAAAAAACAGATGCAGACCATTTAGCTACTACCAACTTTGTATGTGCACAACTGTCAATTAGAGAGTCAGATTAGAATAATGAATACTTTTTTTCAGCAAGGCTTTATTGCTTAAAGGTGACAGTAATACCACTGTACATTTTACATTTAATTTTAGATTGTAAAAATATTTCAGATTATTGATCAAATAAATACAGCCTAGGTGACCATAAGACACTTCTGTCACAGACATAAAAAAATCAATGTATTGGTAGCCTATCGTTTAGAATACAGTTTTTATTTATTTTACTGATATCAGTGGATACTTTCAATAATTATTAAATAAATAAATAAATATATATATATATATATATATATATACACACACACACACACACATTATTTCTCATACTTATACAATTGCATTGCTTTTGCTGTCATATAAATAAAGTTTTCATACATTCAAAGTAAAAAGACATTTGCAATGTACAATCTCACCATAATCTCTCCAATCCTGCAGTTGAAGGAAACATTTTCATTGCCTTCATCTCGGGAAACACGAATACAAACTTCGCGCAGTGAGCAGCCAGTCATTTTCAACAGGAAACATCTATGAGTAGAACCACATCAAGTTTGATTAGAAAGGTATTATGTTAGAAGGTATTACATATACTATATATATATATATATATAGTATATGTCTGGTATGGCCAAAAAATGTTGAAAGAGTTGAAAGCAGGGGTCAGCCACCCATGGCATGCAGGTCTTTGAACAATCGTTGGCATGTGAACAGAAGCAAAGAGTCAAACATACATTTTCATTCAGGAATGAGACAAAGAAAATTTCGAACTGCTTCAGAAATATTTAAGATTCTGTACTATTTCTTTTTAGTTAAACTTATAGGGACATTTAAAAATTCTTTTACGTGTGTGTGTGTATCATGTAAGGGATACCGGCTGCCTCTGCATTATCCCGCTTATTATACGGCTACTTGCCACATAAGGAAAAAAACTGGACATGAATTTGAAACATTTTATTGGCATATTTGTTTTAAAATGAACATTTTCATCCTTCCACGAAACGATATAGTACCACGTGACTAACATTCAAACGTTAGTAAGACAAATTATAACATCTACATATGAATATATAATAACGGATGTATTTAAAATTTTCCATTGTTAATTGTGGTTGTCCTGTGTTTGTCACAAGATGGAGGGATCTGAAACATACAAGTAGTACCGGCTATGCGTTATTACTTTGGAGCGGTTATTATTTGAAAAGAACGAACCTGCAAATGTTTCCACTGCCCAATCAGAATCAAGCATTACTCAGAGATTAATGGGGGGTATATCCTAGTACAATGATTAACTAGGAAAATGTTACATTTTTCAGACTCTCACCTGGTAGTCCAGCCATCCAAAGTCCAACGACCACAATTCCGTGCAAACTGCTCAACCAACTGGTTATCCTTTGCTAACGCTTCTGGAAAGACACTGCTAGCTAAACACAGCAGATTAGATACACATTTTTAAACACGACAGCGACAGACTCTTAAGATATCTAAAGAACCAGGCCTGAAATACCACTCACATGCTATTTCCTCCGTCCCATCAAATGTGCACAGAGGACCGTCTATCGTTTTGAGCTCCAAGGATATCTTCACCCCCACTGGTGGCTTGTAGACAAAAGAAACAAACGTCTTGGGGGCCAAGGGAATGTGGAGAGAAAATATCCTACAAAGGGGCAAAAAGAAGGTGTTTGGTTGAAGTTTTTAGCACTCCAGTGAAAACAAAACCTCCAGTACCTTGCACAGACTTTAGAAAGCCCAGATGGAATCATGCCCTCCAGCATCAGAGAGCTGCCTCCAATCCAGGCGTCCTCAGAGCAGCCACGGCTTCTCAGCCAGCCGCCGTTGTTCAAGTCCTCAGAAAGGTACAGAGGCTGGATCTCCTGAGCATGCAAATTAAACCAGCTCCTCTTCATCTCCACCTTCACCATACAAAAAAATGAAGAAATTACCAGGAATGCATATATATTTGAAAATGGCAAACTAGTAAATTCAGTACTAGTTTGTCTAAATAAATGAGATATCAAAAACTAAAACAGTTCATTTTAAATGCTACAAGTGAATTATGGCATTATGAATTACAATATGAGAATGGATATTCATCTAGGCATTTTCTAAAAGCGACATTTACCATTGCATTTTTTAAGTTTGAAACTTTACTCCATGAGTGGATGAAGCTAATCTAATGTAAAAATAGATATGAACAATTAAATATCCAATGTAGCTCGATACAGATACATTACAAATACCTTCAGCTGTAGCTGGGTTTGTAACTGTAACTAGCACTTATTTTGTCATGAATATTCAATTAATCTCAATAAGCCATAGACTGCTTGCTTCTGAAGGTCAAGGCCTATAAATAATAGAAAAATACTTCACATCTTAAGAAACCATGAAAACATTTTATTTTATTGGGCTCTTACTTTTCGTAACTACTTAAGATGAATGGCTTAAACTGAGAACTGATGAATTGTTCAAACTGAACGAGATGAAAGAGTCACAGGGGTATTAAATCTCGAGTTCAGTTTACCTGTCCCCTCCAGTACAGGCTCTTCCCAAAACCCTGACAGAATGAGGAGACGAAGGGAAGACTGGACGAGGGCCGGTGGACGTAAACGAAATCAGACAGCAAATTCCAAAACCTGAAAGGAGTGATTAGAAAGTACATTGCTGACTAGGACGTTTGCTTGTGTGTGTGTGACAAACGAGGACATACACTTGTATAATGAAATGGGTATGACACAGGCTTTACAAAGAGAAGGTGACTTTTCAGGATATTATTCTGTTGAAGGGGTAGGGTAAGGTGTAGGGCGATAGCATGTACAGTATAAAAACCATTACATCTATGGAATGTCCCCGCTTTTCACAAAAACAAATGTCTGTGTGTTGGGCTTACTTGTCCTGGTTTTGGCGGAAATCTTCCTTTTCGTGACACTCATACACCCACCCAGAAGCAAATATGGCTGTTGAAAAATCATACTTCCGAATCAGTTCCAGAGCCTAATAGAAGAACAAAAACAGGCTTTGTACTCGGAGTCAAAAAAATCAGCAAGGACACGACATTAAAAAAACTTTTATGATGTAACAGAACATTTGTTTCAAATACATGCTTTGAACGTTCCATTCAAGTCACAGATCCCTCAAAAACATTAAGCAGCGCTGATAATAATAAGAAATGTTCCTGAGCACTAAATCAGAATATTACATTGACTATTACATTGATCAGACAGATCAAAATTCTCTCAAAAACTCCTTTCTAACCGTTCATTCATTCAAATTATTCTCTAAAACCTCACTAACCTTATTGGTCTCAAATTTCCCTCCGACCACCTTCCCTCTAGCAAACACATCAACACCAACGTAGATGTCAGCAAAGCGGCCCTGAGCAGCAGAATAGGACTTCATCCACTCCAGACTCTGCTCTGTCCAGTTGTAGTTAGTGAATATTCCATCACAGGCATCAAAAAACATTCTGGCAGGACGACAAAAGAAAGCAAACGGCATAAGCTGCACAATATCGATCATAAATCACAGACCTGACCTGTCCCTCTACCACCCCTCACTTGCCTGTTTTCGTCATTGAGTTCGTTCTGCCAGACGAGCGAGCCGTTTTTCAGCACGCTGTCATACCAGATCACCACACTCCCTGGAACGCGCTCATGCATCTGGTCTGTGAGGTAGCGCAGAAAGGGTCCAGCGTTCTTCACCGCAGTCTCCTGAGGAGTGAGTGAAATTTGTGGTAATGCACCACTCAGTATGTTCACATACGCCTCTATATCATCAGATACGCCTGGGTCACTCACACTCAGCACATTTTCTATGTTAATGAGCCAGCCGTCGAAGCCGTAGCAGTGGGAAATCTGAACCAACTTATCAGCGGCTGTGCGGTAACTCTCTTCATCTGCAAGGAAGGCTTCACATGTCTTCCCTCCATCTGTCCACTCTGTGATGAATGTGCCTTAGAGGGGAACAGGACTATTTGAATACACCAGTTCTGGTTTCACTTGTGTATAGAGGTGCTGTGGTTAAGTACAGGGGCGGTTAACCAAACATGAAGTCATTATTTGTCATCACTGCAAACACAGATTTTCTTCTGTGGAGCTCAAAAACTGAATTGTTTTCCCCATTACACTGAGAACACTAGCTGTACAGCTAACTACCAATATATATTCAAAGTGTCCATGTGACTTGTGCACTATATTAAGACTCTTCCAAAAGGCATATTGCAGTTTTTTGTATAAAGCAATATGACAAATGTTTTCAGTTACTCAAACCCAAATGCCTCACTGTCCCAATAATTTCGGAGGGGAGTGTACATGTTTTTTTTAACCATCTTTTTTACCAAGATCTTTTTACAGGAATTCCTCACCTATAGAGAGCACTCCATGCCTATGTGCCGCATTTGTCCAAACCGCAGGAGGAATGGTTACCATCTGATGACTGAAGTAGTTGAAGATGTCGATATACTCCCAGTGATAGAAGGCATACGGTGTCTCCACCTCTGCACCTTGAATGAACCTCAGCAAAGAAGGACAGGACCATGAAAACAACCAGTGAGACTGACATAAACACACATAAACAAATCAGTTAAACTCTGAGTTGTACCTGTCCTCCAGGTAGCCACCCATCATGTCATGAGACAATAATGTGCGTCTCGGGCAGCTGTGCAGTGGAGGATCCCTGCTAGCCAAAGGCACAGTGGCCACATTAAAAGGACTTGCTTCATTGCGTTTCCACGACAACAGTTCCTCAAGAGACTTCAGACTGCAGCTGATGGGCTCAGTTGTGTCAGGATCATAGTGGACTGCTGTTAGATCACAAAAAAGAGCCTGTAATCTTTAATATATATATATATATATTAAACGATGCAGCATATATCATGGGTACCTGGCAACCTAGATGGCTCGAAAGTTATGATTTCATGAACACTTTGGTCGCTCGGCTGACTCAGACAAGACTCAGAGCTGAACAAACAAGCATCAGGAAAATGCTAAAGGAGTTCACGTAAAGTTACACAGCATACACATACGATTATGAACATGTAAGCAAAGTTACCTGTTCTCCTGAGTTTGAGGACTCTTACTACTATTTGTAGTTTCTTCCCTTTTTCGTTTGCGGGATGTCATGTTATCTTTCTCTTTTAAAAAGGGTCAACGGGTAGCTAGTGTCCAGATAAAACGATAACGGTCATTTCTAGCAGCAGCGAGACCCCCGAGCTTTAGAAACAGAAAGAACGCCAGCTTCCGCCTGCGCGCTGATTGGCTGAACGAGTGGCTGTACGTCATCCTGCGTGACGCTGTTGCTCGTCACGAGAGGGCAGTAGAGTAGACCTTTAAAATGACGGCCAACAGAGGGAATATTATGAACTGCTGTGAAATGTATATTTCATGTTTATCTTAAGCACTTTACATAAAACATTTACACTTTACATTGCTACACATAGCAATTACATAAACTTCACAGCATAAAGCCATTTTACAGGCACTGCCCATGGCCTACTTTCTATTTATTTGAGCTCTGAGGCTCAAAAGTTGGCTACAATAAACAATATAACTGTGACATATGGGGGAAAAACATATTAGAAACAAATAACCAGTTAGGTACATTATTAATTGACCGTGATTTTGAATGCTGGGGTGTGCCCTGGTGAACAGTCAATTTGTGGCTTCACTATGATTTTCTGCAGGATTATTTAGTGGTAGCTAAAATATATCAGTTCATAAATAATTCATACTGTCTGTCCTTTTTTGTCTCATTCAGAATGTCTAAACACTTCTTATATGATCGTCCATTTGTTGCATTAACAATGACTGTCTTCTGTTTTTCAGAGGTCATGAGGGCCTGCATGAAAGCCAAGTAAATGTGGAAGTTTAATTATCATTAACAGTTACTGAGATACAGACTTTAATGTAGTAAACATCATTTTTTACCCACAACATCATGAGCACGAGAACATTTACGTGTATTGTTTTTAATTTATTCTGGTACACATGAATCAATAATTATAAAAAACCAATATCACCACCGGTCTAATGTTTTAGCAACACATCAAATGCATGCATTCGCATTAAATAAACATCCATATATTTACTTGAGGCAACTTACTTTCTGCACGCATTCAAAAACATACACTACAAAACATGATTAGCTCATTTACGGGAACTCGACTTGACTCAAGTCATGCCCATCATTTCCTGTCATTCTTTTGCTTTTTCCTTTGCACTGTTATGCTTCTATAATAAGTCATTAAGTTTGTTGATTCAAGAAAAGCATATAGAAGCAAATAGACTTATTCATACAGAAAAAGGTTTCACTGGAATATGCTAAATATACCATTGAGTTTTTTTGATGGAATATGCAAAATACTTCTTGAACAGCTTTGCATGGTTTGCTCAAAGCTGAAAACGCTGCCACGCCAGCCGCCGCGGATGTGTTTGAGCTTAACAAACCACACTAGATCTGTGTGTTTGTGATTAAATGATTGGGTTACACCGTAGCACTGATCAATCCTCTGATGCCCTGCAGGCATTACACAGGCCAGGCTGGCTCCCCCCGGAAAGTTCTCAGAAGACTATTTCCTGTTCTGCAACTTTAATATTTCACAGCATGCTGAACCTCAGAACACGTTAGTTCAACAACATAAATCTTACTAACTTCGCTTCTAAGCACAGATCCAAAGCTGTAGTTTTAACCACGTGCGTTTGTGACGTTGACTGCGAATGTTGGTCTAAAGGATGCTTTCGGGAAACACCGACTCACTCAACTGTGCTGGTAACGACGGAACTTGCGACTACAGCAGTCTGACCATGCTTTTGGGAAACCCACCCCAGGTTATTTTTACACAGTTGCACAGAAACAGAAAGAAAAGCTGACGTCACGCGCACGCTCAGGTGAACATGAAAACATGACGAGAACAACAGAGCTTAGGACCCGGTACTCAGAGCCAGCCAGTGTCTCTTTTACTCAGCTGCGTCTGTCATGTCATACGTGCTGCTAGAAGCGTGTTTTGGTGAACAGAACTGAAATCGGAAGGTGGGACATCGTATATTTAGTAAGTACCATTTACGGTTAGCTTTATATCCCGGAAGCTTATTATGGCAATTTGAGGATTTGGGAAAACCGAAATGAGGTTAATTAGCCTCTTCAGAAGAAGATAAATATTTGCACAGCTCTTACGACCGAGTTTAAATGTCAATGTGATATAACGTTAGTGAAGTTGAGCTGATCTGGGTTTAAATCTACACGTTATGTTGATTCGCAGCTATGGATGAGTTGCACAAAGAGCCTCTAATCACCAAAATGCTCTTAGATGTAGACACCGTGAATGATGAATGATGCAGTGGCTATTTATGAACTTAAATAAATAACCTTGCTTCACATTGATAAATGTGGACTGCGCATGATCTGCCCCGCATCCATGCAGCATCCCCGCATACAAGCGTAACAAGTGACTCTAAAAACACGGAAGATTAACGGAACCCTGCGACATTGTGAACAAACAAGCCGATATTTAAAATAACGCTGCATTAAAGATTAAAATCATCAGAGACTTGTTTTTACAGAAAGGAATCGCGCGAAAATTACGCGTTTGACAGGACGTGAAAACAATTGTACGCGAGAAACGAAATGGCATTTTAATATAGGGCAGGTGAGCTCGGAGAGCTGAATAAGGGATGTTTTAAAAGATGTGCTGACTTGTGCATTTCGCCAAAATATATAATTATCTTCCAAATGTACTATATGATAGCTCTTCATTAAAAAGAGTTACGGGCTACTACTACGCTGTGAAAATGTGGCTTTAGCTGAATAACAATAATAAAAAAATCAGGAACTGTAGCCTAAATATATATTCAGATGTCTATCACTGAATAAGGGAATATAAACTAGAACACATTCTAATTTCACAAATATCATTATGTTTAAGACAATAAAATGTGATAAGTGTCATGGTAATATTTTCTGTAAATTCTATTGTCTATTGTAAGACAATAAAGCTTGTTTTAGGACCATTAAAATGTTTTGTTATGCACATCATTATGATTTTGGCATGCAAATATAAGCTGGACATTTTATTACTGCTTTGTGAGACCCATACAACTAAAACATTTTATTATTATATCTGCCGTTGTTGCCCTCCAACTGGAATGCCTTGTCATTTGACTAAATCCTGAAGGCATCATAATAGACTTGAATACTACAGCTTATGTTCCTCTGAGAAAGTGAGTGTCTCGTCTCTCCACAGAGCAGTAGAGCATCATGGGAGGAGTGGCACTAGATGATGGCAGTAGTGGAGTGAAGGCTCCTGATGGTGGCTGGGGTTGGGCCGTGCTCTTCGGTTGCTTCGTCATCACAGGTTTCTCCTACGCCTTTCCCAAGGCTGTCAGTGTTTTCTTCAAGGAGCTGATTAGAGAGTTTGATGTGGGCTACAGTGACACAGCCTGGATCTCCTCCATCCTACTGGCTATGCTTTATGGCACTGGTATGTTCACTACTGCCTTTAACATGAACATTTTCTGGAGTAAATAATGACAGAATTTTCATTTCTGAGTACCAGTCCCTTTAATGTCTTCTAATTAGATTAAACTGGATTCAAATAGTTTAGAGTATATGCATATAATTACTCCTCACAGGGCCTTTATGCAGCATTTTAGTGAATCGATTTGGATGCCGTCCAGTGATGTTGGTGGGCGGCCTCTTTGCATCGTTGGGAATGGTCTTGGCATCATTTGCCACAAGCATCATCCACATTTACTTGTGCACAGGAGTCATTACAGGTACTTTAGCCATCGTTTAGTCTTTTACTGAAGCACCGATGTCTATCCAGCTACATGGAAACATTTCTGTCTCCTGATTGCAGGTCTTGGAATGGCTCTGAACTTCCAGCCGTCACTCATTATGCTGAATCGATACTTCAGTGAGAAGCGTCCGCTGGCTAACGGCCTGGCAGCAGCTGGGAGTCCCGTGGCTCTGTGCTGTCTGTCTCCTCTGGGGCAGGTCCTTCAGAATGAATATGGTTGGAGAGGGGGCTTCCTCATCTTGGGAGGGATTCTTCTGAACTGCTGTGCCTGTGGGGCTTTAATGAGGCCTTTGGTCTCGACAAAGAAGTCAGAGACCCCCGGGATTGAAAACACACCAGATGATAGTAACAAGACAGCCAAGCCCAAACCCAAGCTGCTGGACTTCAGTGTTTTCAGAGACCCGGGCTTTGTCATTTACACAGTCGCTGCCTCCATTATGGTGCTCGGTTTGTTTGTGCCTCCAGTGTTTGTGGTGAGCTATGCCAAAGAGTTGGGAAATGAAGACACGAAATCCGCCCTCCTGCTTACCATGTTAGGTTTCATTGACATTTTCGCACGGCCCACATGTGGCATTATCGCTGGACTCCAGTGGGTTCGCCCTCGATGCGTCTACCTCTTTAGTTTCGCTCTCTTATTCAATGGCACCACAGATCTAGTGGGCTCCCTGGCTAAAGACTACACCTCTCTGGTGGTGTTCTGCATCTTCTTTGGCATCTCGTATGGCATGGTGGGAGCCTTGCAGTTCGAGGTTCTCATGGCTGTTGTGGGTACAGAAAAGTTCTCAAGCGCCATTGGTTTAGTTCTCCTGCTTGAAGCCATTGCTGTTCTGGTTGGGCCTCCATCTGCTGGTGAGTGTTTACGTTTTATTTCAAACTAAAATTATATGTACTGTAGTTTAGCTTCCTCTTAAACTAAAGTAGGCTGAGAAATATAGAATCTTATATGTTGCTTCACTTAATAAAAATGTGAATTTAGATTTTGAATGGTTTGACTGCCCAAGAACATAAAAGAACATTACATGGTTCTGGGAAACTACTAGTAGCACGATAACACACAGTCTATGTTTTGTATCACAGGAATAAATTACATTTGAAAATATATTCACACAGAAAATGGTTATTTTAAATTGAAATAATATTTCACAATATTACAGTTTTTTCTGCATTTTTAATCTAATAAATTCAACCTTGATGGGCAGAAGAAACATCTTTAAAAACCATTAAATATCTTACTGACCCCAAAGTTTTGAACAGTAGTGTATATGATGATGCAATTATGTATTACAGTAGATATTTTACACGTCCCTAATTTACAAACCTTGCTCCACTTTAATGCACACTGTAATTTATTAAGAATCTTTGAACACTGTTGAAATCCTTGTTTTCTCTTTTGGTCAAGGGCGCCTTTTGGACTCCACTAAGAAGTACATGTTTGTTTTCCTGCTGGCTGGGATTGAAGTTGTGATGTCAGCTTTAGTGCTGGCCATATGCAACTTACTGTTCATAAAGAAGAAACCAGAGGCAGCAGAAACTGCAGTAGAAAATGGAGAGACAGCGGAGGCGAAGAATCACTCCAGTACACCACCTACAGAGGAGCCTCACAATGGAGCCGAGAATGTTACGACGGATCCAAAGGAAGTGGAAACATTTCTTAAAGATAATGATGAGCAGAATAAGAACATCGCCTGTAGTCTAGACTCCCACCTCTGATAGACATTCCTGCTTAGGAAGAAGTGGAAAGACACAAATAAGAGGAGATTGAGGAGACCTGCAGTGTTGATGTGTGTCACTGTGTAGTCCAATGTGATGTCCTAAAATGTGCTCTACATACTGACAGATGAACATCTAATCAATAATAGAGACCTGCACTGCACTCACACTGTTCAAAATCAAGTGGCACTACCACACAGAGAGATTTAGACAGGCCACACTTAATACGTCTAACTCAAAAACACTTTTTAAGCCAATCACAATGTGTTTTAAGCACTTTGCCCCTTTCAATCAAACTGCTTGTTTACAGCAGCCAGATGTTTTACAGTGAACTTGCAAGATAGTTGGAAGGTTTGGAAGAGATTTTGACACCACCTAATGCCTTAAAAGGAAAATAAATAGATAGCCTTTGATCGAAACAGAGATTTAAAGATACAGATGCTTAATTTTTATATATATAGATAT
>JAUYWG010000037.1:1305526-1326565 GCA_034779775.1 Enteromius afrohamiltoni | reverse complement strand
TAATTAATTGTATCATTTCTCTTTTGACAAAAAGTGAAAATGGGTCCCACAGACCCGAACACCATACAAGGGTTAAGACCTCTGCAATAACCTTAGGACTACTATTGTTTTAAAAAGTTTAGTTTATAATAATCAAATAACAGGGATGGGAACAACGGTGCAAGTAAAGGCATTTTTTCCCAGTAACTGTTATCAAGTAAGCAACGCCGTTATCGTTACTGACAATATAATGCCGCATTAATGTAATTTAATATAAGCTCGGTTCATCTTAATGGATGCGCAGTGTAACTTACCTGTATATGTAAGCTCACACACGCAAAGAAAGATACAGAGTTAGAGATTCTTACATAAAACGCAGAATTGACGCGCTTCATGCAAACGATATTCTGTGTTGTGTTTTTCTGTCAAAATAACGAGTTCCCTTTAAGCTTTTAAGAACTGCCTGTTTCTCTGATAGTGGGCGGAACTAATACGTTAACGACAATCTTATTGGCTGGCGCTCGTCCCTGTTTTGAGTTCAGCAAATTAATTTAATTCAAAATATTTCGAATTTTAAGAGATTTTTTCAATAACATCTTAATTTTATTGTCTGAAGCTAATCTTTTTATTTCTTAATTTTGTCATGCATGCAAAAAAACTGGGCAACATTTAAGTCATTTACATCTGTCCAACAAAGTACATCATTTTGGCTTTTTAAGAAAACAAGTTTGGAAAATAATTAAGAAAAACCGTAGGCAATGTCAAATAGAAAGGGATGCAACAATCTTGTTCTATACATTAATGGCTTCAATTACAAGCATAACATATACATGGCATGATACATGACCAGCAACAATAGCCTATTACAACTCAAAATCATTCACAGGAAGTGACAACACGTTTGAAGCTAACTATCTAAATACAAGCAATAAAAGGGATCTTATTACTACTTATTTAGACAGGTCACTGAGGTGGAGAACATGGAATCTCACAGATCCTCTTCTCTTTCCTCAAGCAAGAGACATCTCCCCATTTTTCTCCCTTTAAGATAACGCAGTCTTCACCATGCAAAGGATTTTCAACTTTCCAGTCATCTGGAGGAGACTCCCATCTAAAATAACGATTAACATATATGAGGTCAAGTACAGATTAATGGAGAAAAACAACTGTGTTGGAAAAAGCTACTTTCACTAGCAATGGTTTAAGAAGAATTTTAAAATGATACTTGCAAGGGGTTGATTAAGGGGCTGTTGTCCACCCAAAGCCACACACTCTCCATCTGGCTGTCACTCAGGCCAATCCAGTGATAGTCATCTACACCATTTACTCTTTTGGAAAGAAATTCCTACAACACAGAAATAAGTGCTTCTGTCTTATGCAGTGAAATTCCGAGTCTAGTATTTTAACATGCAAACTAGAGTGTTCATCTCTGCCATCGTCATACTGCCTTGTTTTTAATGTACCTTAACTAATTCGTTTTTAAAATCGCCCAGCATAACATGATATACTTCTAGTAATTGTGCAAAAATTTTATTTTAGTAATCAAAAATGTACATTTGTGTGAAAAGGAATAAAAGGTGTTGAACTTTTACTGTACCTAGTGTTCATTCCTTGTGCAAACTGCACTAATGTAATTATTGGTACACATTTTGTGGCTTGCTAAGTGCACTTATGTACGTGTCTTATGTCATGAGGCCATAATTTGTACCTGCTCGTCTGTATTGTTAATGATGACCAGATCTCCACCTAGATCCTGACAGCGTCGTCTGCTGCTGTTCCAGTCCATGATATCAGTGGAGAACACATAGAATGTGCCCTGTGCTCTGATCCACTTCTCTTTTAAATCTGCATAGATAGTTTAGCCTAATAAAGATGTACAGGAAGTGCAAAAAAACTAAACAAAAAAATCTGGGTATGTGGTTTAGCTGAAACCAGATAGATGAGAAATGAGATGCATAACTGTATTCTTGTGCACGTCTGAATTATTGAATAAACGTTTTTATTTATGAATTCATAATGACTTTACTGTACCTGAACAGTAGTTAGGTAGATTGTGGTTTTTAATGTTCATGGAATTTATTTTCATGATTGGTTGAGCATCTAAAGGCAATCCTGTGGAAAGAGTCAAATTGGTAACCCTTTCAAGCTAACGTGCTTGTACTGCACTGGATGAGGAGAAATGATTACTTACCTGAATTTAAGCAGTTTCTTTTGGTGATATCTGTAAAGCATTGTAGTGCAGTTGTAGACCCCACTGAAACAACTGGAACATTAAAAAATATATGTTTAAACACAATAATAAATGCAAAGTTCAAATCAAATGAGTAAAAATACTCACACAGGTATGCCAACACCACATTTGCCAACAGAGACAGGAATAGGAGAACTGAGCATTTCCTCAGCATTTGCTTACAACAGTGCCCTGCGCAAACAAATATGGCAATACATTTAATATGTATATAATATATATTTTATTCACAAGTTTTGGATTTTATATTACTTTTTATCCACTTACTTTCATCCACTTGTAAGCAAAATGTTCAAAGAGAATGCTCAAGTTAGTCAGAACCTTAATGTGTCTGCATAACCAATAATTGACCAGAAAACTCAGAGGTACTAATATGCAGTACAAATGCAGGAGAAGAGAAGGAAAATCAAAACATTAAACACTTAGATATTAGATATTTCTATAACTTAGGTATTTTAATGCCGTGAGCATGTTTGGGAAAGACTGTATTAGGTCAATATTCCATAAAAGTTATTTAGCAAGAAACACACTCACTCTCATCTTTATCCGCTGATGTCAGTTTGGGGTCTGATAAATAGTTAGAATAAACATTTTCAGTCATCTTTTGTCTGAAGAGAGATTGTTACAGTATATCGCAGTGATCAGAGAGAACTGAAGCACCCTGGATTCGTGCAACAAAATTATCATGAAGACTGAGGGTTTCATTTAACCACACCAACCAAATAACGGTATTTGCAAAACTTTCCAGACAGCAACTTATTTGTCATGTCGGTTATGTGTTAAAAACTGTTGTGATACTTAATATGGCTTTTAAGCTGGTATTATTTTCCTATCGATGTTATTTTTTCTTTTGCTTACAATAATAATTCACTGTTAACAGTACTTTTTTATTTCTTGTAAAAGGATAAAACCACTGAGATGAGCTACAGCAAAATACGATAAACAGCAATGAACACACACACACACATTAAAATTGATAGGACAAAATGTCGATGTCTTAAAAATATATACCATCTAAAACAGAACATTTTAGAAATACCTTTCTTGTTGTGAAAGTTAGACTAAGGAGGATGTGGTGCACAGATATGTATAAGAAAGGAGATCTAAAAAGGAGAATTTGTAATTATTCTCTTGACTTACTAGTGCTAACAAACTTTAATCAACTGGAATGTTAATAAATGGTGCTGAAAAGGCATTCTTACATGTTAAAGTGTCAAAAATGTATTTTTTGCCTAGTAGCCATAGCTGACAGCCTTCATTCCTCTGCTAATCTTTTATCTACAAAATGCATTAACCCACACAGAAAAGAATTTTTTTTCACTGCATCTATGCATGCATGTTTCATGTTTGTACATTACACATTGTCATTAAAACTTAATGCCTTCTAAAACTATCCGAAAAACTATAAAAAGTATATTTCAGTAGATTCCCATATCAAACATGGCACAGTAGTATGAAAATATTCTGTATTTAAACAAGTGCACAGTGAAAAAAAAAATCAACCACAAAAAAGTAATACTGTAGGTCTATTGAAGGCATGGGATCTCACAAATGCTCCTCTCCTCTCTCAAGCAAGAAATGTTTTTTTCAGTTTTTCCTTTAAGTACAGCACAGTAAGAGTCTCTGGAGTCCAGATTTGCCCAGTTTTCATCCTTGTTCCCAGCCCAGTAGAAATGAGATTCACCAGTCACACAAAGTCTCTGAGCAAGAAATTCCTGCGTCACAAACACATGATCTTTATTATAAATTGATGCATGCATAGTGTACTGTGAAAATGAGTATTATAGGAACACTATGTGATGTGACTATTTTACACTTGCATCAGTGATCTATTTACACACTGGGTTTTCACACCTGTACCCACTTCTCTTATGTGTGGTTCTTCTTTTAAAAACATTGGTACCATTTTCAGTGAAATCAGTGAAGTATTTATGTATATTTTTATTATCAGATACATCAATGTGATGCGACTGTTTTACACTTGCCTCAGTGTTGTTTTTTGTTCACACTATTGGTTTTCACATCTGGACAGACTTCTCTCATGTTTCCTCTTTTGAAAACACTGGTTTTATTTATAATGCTACTTATAATGTGAAATCTTTATTCAAAAATTATTTGCACATGTCTTTTTTAACAAAAATGTCTATTATTAGAATAACATGTGATGTCGCTTTATACAGTCTACACTGTATTTGTGAATACACACTGTGGCCGTTTCACAACTGGACCTACTTCTCTCACATTTCGTCCTTTTTTGAAACCATGCAGAACACAAAGTTATGTACCTTCTCCTCTTTGTTGTTGATAATGGCCAGATCTCCACCCAGACTCTTGCAATACTCTCTGCTGAAGTTCCAGGTCTTGTTGTGACTGGAGAAAATGTAAAATCTCCCATTGCCCTTAAACCAATGCTCTGGCAAATCTACAGAGACAGTTTTTTTTACGTTTATCAAGAGGAAACACATTTGTGTGTATGTATTTCGGGCTTGTGGTTTAGCTAGAAACACACGTAGAGGTTGGAAAAAAAGCTGAAACCCCACTGAACTGCACCTTTACATACATACATGTGTTTCTACTGTTTTTTTGTAATGACTCACATTTAAAAAAAAAAAGAGAGAACGGACACACGGTGGAACAAAATGTGTACAGAAGCACATACTCAAAACTGATATTTTACGATAAGGAAAATATAAATGTTTGTTTGGCCAATGTGCGAATAGTAAAGAAGGTCCACCAGTTCTTGTGTATGCTGAAAAACTAAACATGCATAGTTCTACCTGGGCAGTAGTTTATTGAGCTCCTGTCTCCATCATAAGTGCAGTATGCGCTACCTTGTTCATCGTCTGAATAGGGGTGTGAGAAATTAGGAGAAACAGTGAATTATCATATACGATTTGAGCAGATAGATGAATGTATCATATACGATTTGAGCAGATATAGATGAATGATATACCTGAAATTGTGCAGTTTGTTACTGGCTCACAATGCAACAGCATATTGTATTTAGAGACACCTGCAAAAGACAACAAAACGTGTAAAAGTAGTGTAAATGTATACCATTGTATGGTTAGTGGTTTCCCTTAAAATATATATACTTACACAAGTATATCAGCACACCATTAACCAGCAGAGACAAGATGAGGAGAACAACAAGAACCTTGGCACAGACGGTTCGATGTCTCTTCTCTCTGGCAGGTTTGCTGCCTAAAAATAATAATTAAAGAAGAAAAAAAAAAAGTTTACTTTTTACTTTAGTTCTTTAGAATGAGCGTCAAGCGCCTTTTGCACAAAAATCTTTTTAAAGTCATGAATATGTAAAAAAAATATACAGTTAAAAGTTGCATGTCTAAAAACTGTTGACGTAGTGAAAAATAATGTACCGCGAAAATCATAAAATGTCTTAATGATGAGCACAGGTCATCTAACACAACAAGATATATAACGTTATTTTGCGAGCGCCAGACACAAATCAGTTAAATGTTGCTATGGTTACCTCCCTCCCAATATACAATGCTCCAACTATTTTTTGTTGAAACTCGTTTTTTGATAAAACCTTAGCCAATAATGTAGAAACTAATACTAAGCAGTCCCTGTCGCAGTCTATCTTTCACCTCACTTGTAGAAGAATGTGCTACACACAAGTCTAAACACTTTTAATCCTAAATGTGTGTTACTATCAAGGAGAAAAATAATAAAGCACTTACTTACAAATAAGTCCCTTTTCATCCCGTTGATGTTGCCATAAATATGCTCAGACATTTTATGGTTGGCCATTTTTTGTCAACCACAGAAGTGTGCAGCGCTTTGTGTGTCAGTGAAGACACACAGAACAGACACGGCAAGGCAAACCAAATGTAATTTCCTGTCAACCTTATTATGATGATGGTGGATATTTCAGATTATGTTGTTCTACTTACAATGTTTTTATGTTTGTGTGATCACAAGAGTTAGTCTACTGTTATGTTAAAGTTTCTAAATAATGCTCAAACGTGCAAAAGGAAAATTAATGATGAAGTTGTAATAGAAAGGTCTATAACAGATCATACTGTATCATAATCACATCAGCTCTAAATATAGTTAAGGTGTTAGTTTGTCAAGTTAGTTTGTCCATACTGACATTAATTCAGTTAAATCCTCAAGACAAATTAAGACTAATCTACTTTCTAAAACTTTTCTACTATTTAAAACTTTTCTGGTCAAAATATATTATATACAGTATATCAAATATATGGTAAATATGTATATATTATATATATCAAATATGTGTGGGATGCTCAATATATATATATATATACATATATTTTTAAATGAAAAATTTCTTTTAAGCCAAAATACATTTCAAAAAATGTTTTAGGGTAAAGAAAATACATTTCACAGTAGAATGAATATGGATATCAAAGTATCCTTTATGTAAAACGTATTTAGTGCAATAATAATACTAATAATGTTTACGTAAACACTTAAAAAACATAGCAACAGTATGTTTTTTTAACAATTTTAAATTTTAAGTTTCTTAAATGATATGTTGTATGTAAGTTTTAGACATCAAATGAAGTTTTTTTTGTAAATGTTACATGTGAATGTATTTTTCTGTAAAATATATATTTTTGAATAATTTTTTTTGAATAAAAAATAATTTTGAAATGTATTAACAAAAAATGTGCTAAAATATATGTGCAGCAGCGGGAACCCTCACCCGAATTCTAGTGTTTCCACCCAGACTGTTTTTTATGCTACACCCACACCCAGAACTCTGATGATTGCCTCAGGTGTTTGGCATTATCTGCCCTATTTAAGCAGTGTTCAGACGCCAGTTCTATGTGAAGTCTTATATACCCTGGTTATAATTCTGAGCATTTTCTTGTATTGATTCTCTGGTGTGACTTTTGGACTGTTTATTCGGATTTGTGATTCTTGCTGCCTGTCTATCGGTTTATTGAACTCAGCTGCCTGTCCTGATCCTTTCTGCCTGTTTATCTGTCTACGCTCTTTGGATTGTCCTCATATACCTGATCGTCTGTGTACCTACTTACTGCCTGTTTGACTATCCCTGAATAAAGCCTGCAAATGGATCTGAACGTTTCCCGTGATTCATCACAGAAGACTTCGCCGTCTCAGGATCCAGCGGCTTTATTTCAAGTGAAGGAGGAAGTTAATCGACAAGCTATGGTTCATCAGACCCATCAAAAACCGCTTGAGAAACTAACCACACTCACTGAAGAACTAGTTCGCTCAGTCCAAGCATTAACCACTGCCGCTCTGAGTCAACCAGCCACACAGCCAGCTCCGCCCACGCCGCCAGTGCCTACAGTGGTTAACCCGGCTCAGATGGCCCTTCCAGAAAAATACAGCGGAACTCCAGGCAAGTGTGAGGGTTTTCTCCTGCAATGTGAGATATACATGAATCAGCAACCGAGTTGTTTTACACTGGATGACAGTAAAGTCTCACTGGTCTGCTCGCTTTTAACTGGAAAGGCTTTGGATTGGGTGACTGTATTGTGGAGAGGACATCGCATGGCTTTCCTGTCCTATCCCGTCCTAAAGTTTCCTTCGACAGTTCCGCAAAGTTTCTGATCATTCAGCAGATGGAAGGAATGCTAAGGATGAGCTACTTGCTCTCAGACAAGGAACCCAATCAGCAGCTGAGTTTACAATGACGTTCCGTAATCTGGCGGCTCAGACAGGCTGGGAAAGTGATGCACTGAAATCTCTTTATCGTCGTGCTCTTACAGAGGAACTGCAAGTGGAGCTTGGGAATCGTGATGACAAGTCATTGGAACAATTTATGGACCTGGCCATTCGCACAGACCACCTCATCCGATCCCGCCGTCCTCGACGTCTGCCGGCTTTTCCCTCCACCAGACCTGTTCAACCCCCTGCCGAACCAATGCAAATTGGAGCCACTCACCTTACCTCCGAGGAACGAGAAAGAAGGAGAATCAATAATCTCTGCATGTACTGTGGCAATCCTGGACCTATTCGGGCAGATTGTCCAATTCGACCACTTCGTCCCCTAACCTACCGGGTGAGTGCTGTTTCACTGTCTTCCGCCATGAAACTCGATATATGTATGATTAACCAGGGACAAGAGATCAAGACTAAGGCATTCATTGACTCAGGGGCAGCAGGGAACTTTATTGATGTGGAATTTGCTTCTATACACTGCGTTTCTCTTCTTGCATGTTCTCCTATGGTGGCTGTGGCAACCCTCAACAGCCGACCATTAGGGTCTGGAGTTATCACCGTCCAGACTCCCAAAATCACTCTGCTCACTAGTTCACTCCATCAAGAAGAGATCCAGCTCTACGCCATCACCTCACCTGAACACCCGGTAATTCTTGGTTTGCCATGGCTGAAACAACATGACCCCACCATTTCCTGGTCAACACATCAAATCACCCAATGGTCACCGTACTGCCAAACACACTGTCTCCACTAGACCAAAAAACCTGTTCACAGTATCATCACCGCACCAGTAATCTCACCTGACCTCCAAGATCTCCCTTACCAGTATCACAACCTCCAGCAGGCCTTCAGTAAGGAGAAAGCCTCACAGTTACCTCCTAATAGATCCACGGGTTGTGCAATTGAACTCCTTCCTGGAACCTTACCACCGAAAGGCTGTATCTTCCCCTTATCACAACCTGAAACTGAGAGCATGGAGACTTACATCAAGGAGAAATTATCCAAGGGGTTCATACGACCTTCCACTTCCCCAGCTTCGGCAGGCTTCTTCTTCGTGAAGAAAAAAGATGGAGGACTCAGGCCTTGTATTGATTATCGTGCATTGAACAAGATCACCGTCAAATACCGGTACCCATTACCTCTAGTACCCTCAGCCCTGGAACAACTTCGATCTGCACGATACTTCACCAAACTTGATCTCCGTAGCGCTTACAATTTGATCCAAATACGAGAAGGGGACGAGTGGAAGACGGCCTTTTCGACCACCAGTGGGCACTATGAGTACCTCGTTATGGCCTTTGGGTTACCAATAGCCCTTCCGTATTTCAGGCTCTTGTAAATTACATTTTCAGAGACTTGCTCAACCGATTCGTCATTATCTACATTGACGATATCTTAGTTTACTCCACAGACTTTGAATCACACATCCAGCACGTTTGAACAGTCCTCACCAAGTTAATTGAACACCGACTCTATGCAAAGATCTCCAAATGTGAATTCCACCAGACTAAAACATCCATTCTGGGATACATCGTCAGTGCAGAGGGGGTCGCCATGGATGAGAAAAATTTCTTCGGTGGTTAACTGGCCTAAACCTCAGAATTTAAAGGAATTGCAATGATTTCTTGGATTTGCTAATTTTTACAGAATGTTTATCAGAGATTTCAGTAAGATCGCTGCTCCCCTAACTTCCATGACTCGAAAGAGTAGCAAACGCTTGCCCTGGAACCCTGAAAGTGAACATGCCTTCAAAGAACTAAAAGATCGATTCACCATACTCCGTCATCCTGATCCAGAGAAACAGTTTGTGATAGAGGTAGATGCCTCCAATACCGGAATAGGAGCTATCCTCTCCCAGCGTCAAGGCAGTCCACCCAAACTTTTCCCCTGTGCCTTCTAGTCGCGAAAATTAACACAGGCAGAAAGTAACTATGATGTGGGTGACCGTGAACTACTGGCACTCAAGGCAGCTTTAGAGGAATGGAGGCATTGGCTGGAGGGATCTCAGTATTCACCGACCATCGAAATTTGGAATACCCATGCTCAGCCAAAAGACTGAATGCAAGTCAAGCTCGCTGGTCCCTCTTCTTCTCCAGGTTTAATTTCCAGATAACCTACCGACCAGGATCCAAAAACGTCAAGGCGGATGCACTCGCCAGTTTGATTCAACCACCCATGTAGGCCAAACTGAAACTATCCTTCCTTTAACCATCATTGTAGCACCGGTGCAGTGGGACATCGAGAGAGAAATCAGGGATGCTCAAGCCACGGATCCCACTCTCCCTGAATGTCCTCCAGATAAAACCTATGTCTCTGCAGCATTATGGGACCGACTGCTTCATCTCATTCATGACAATCCCAGTTCAGGTCACCATGGTATCTTTGCCACCCAAGATCTCACCACCAATGGCTTTTGGTGGCCCAACCAGTCCGCTGATGTCAAATCTCTAAGTCCTCACGTCAGTGTCCAGCAGGCCTGTTGCAACCCTTACCACTTCCTCACCGTCCTTGGTCTCACATAGCTTTAGACTTTAGCTTTAGTCACAGACCTACCTGCATCGAACAATTATACCACCATCCTCACAGTTATAGACCGATTCTCCAAAGCCTGTCGTCTGGTTCCCCTCAGAAAACTGCCCACTGCTTGGAAGACTGCTCAAGTCATGCTAGAACAAGTGTTCAGATATTACGGGCTACCCGAAGACATTGTTTCTGATCGGGGTCCACAATTTCCATCCCAAAGTATGAAGAGCATTCTGTACCCAACTAAACATTAACGTAAGCCTCACTTCCGGGTACCACCCTGAGTCCAATGGTCAGGCAGAACAGATGAACCAGGAGCTCATTAGTTTCCTCAGAACCTATTGCCACAACAACCAGGGCGATTGGAGTCAATTTCTCATCTGGGCAGAATATGCCCAAAACTCTCTAAGAAAACCATCCACCAACTTAACTCCATTTCAATGCATCGTCGGATTCCAGCCACCTGGTCAGGAGAGCCCTCTGACTTACCCTCAGTAGACCACTGGCTTCAGCACAGCGTGCAAAGTTTAGCCCCAGGTATGTGGGTCCTTTTAAAATATTAAAATAAATTACTCCAGTATCATATAGTCTTGATTTACCTGCCACGTATAAAATCTCACCCACCCATCTCCTTACTTAAACCCGCTGCTGAACCCGCCGGAGAGAGGGGCCTAGACGAGGTTGCGATGCCGGATGTCCCTCCCCTTGCCGAAGATCAAGATAACATCTACCAGGTCCATGAAATTCTGGATTCCCGGCGCAGAGGCAGAATACTTCAATATCTGTTTGACTGGGAGGGGTATGGACCCGAGGAGCGGTCATGGGTCAACTCACGCAACATTCTGGACCCTTCACTCACCGACGCCTTCCATCGTGCCTACCCCAACAAGCCAGCTCCCAGACCCTGCGTCGTCAGTTACCTTGCTTCAGGAGCCGCTCGCAGGGGGGCTCTGTCACAAGTCGCACCTCTGTGACACACTCCGGATCACAGCAGCGGGAACCCTCGCCCGAATTCTAGTGTTTCCACCCAGACTGTTTTTTTTTTTATGCTACACCCAGAACTCTAATGATTGCCTTCACAGGTGTTTGGCATTATCTGCCCTATTTAAGCAGTGTTCAGACGCCAGTTCTATGTGAAGTCTTATATACCCTGGTTATAATTCTGAGCGTTTTCTTGTATTGATTCTCTGGTGTGACTTTTGGACTGTTTATTCGGATTTGTGATTCTTGCTGCCTGTCTTGACTATTCTGCCTGTCTATCGGTTTATTGAACTCAGCTGCTTGCCCTGATCCTTTCTGCCTGTTTATCTCTCTGCGCTCTTTGGATTGTCCTCATATACCTGATCGCCTGTGTACCGACTTACTGCCTGTTTGACTACCCCTGAATAAAGCCTGCAAATGGAGCCAAACGTTTCCCGTGATTCATCACAGTTATAAATACATTGAAAAGGTATTTTAGCAAATTTTTTGTGTATTTTGAAATATATATCAAAATCTATTTCAAAATAAAAAAATTGTATGGGTAACTATCACAAGAACAAATGAAAGATTTTACCCTCCAATAAGTTGCCATTCCTGATTAAATCAACTGACATTTTATTGTTTTTATTCAATTCAAATACATGTCAAGTTTAAAAGACAGAATACATGTTAAGAAATATATGCATTCTCCAAGCAAAACAGCTTATTTCTTTAAATTGGAAAAGTACATGTGCACCAAATATAGGACGCTGTTTGAAAGAAATGGAAACAAATATGTCAGTGAAATACAGAATTGAAAATAAATATACAATTTTTGATGGAGTTTGGGGAATTTTCAGATTGTCCATAAAATACGGTTGGATTGAATCTTTATTGTAAATTTTTTCTGGGGGCTAAAGCACATTTTACTACCTCTGTGTAAAAGAATGTGAAAACGACATATGGAAATATGATTTAGTAAGAACATGGAATTTCACAAATGCTTTTCTCCTGCCTCAAGCAAAATACATCTCCCCACTTCGCCTCCAACATTATTCCATTCAGTACAACACAGTCTTCACCCAGAGGATTGTCAGCTGATTTGTGATCATCAGGAGGCCGTGCCCAGAAACTGACAGATGAAAAAAAAAAAAAAAAGAAAAAATGAATAAACAATTAATAAAACGTTTAGATAGGCACTTATCCAAAGACTTTTCCGATAGGCTACATGTATAGTGAGTGAAGTGACTTGTGGCCAGGTATGGTGAGCCATACTTGGAATTTGAGCTCTGCATTTAACCCATCCAAGTGCCCACACACAGCAGTGAACACACCCACACATTCCCAGACGGTCTCCCATCCTAGTACTAACCAGGCAAGGATGGTCACACAAGATCTGGGGGGTGGCAGGGTGGTATGGCCGTATCAACAAAATTTTAATGAATACTTGCTTAAGATGATCCTTGGTGTTGTCCACCCACAGAAATTCACCTTCCGTGTGGCTATCCGTCAGACCAATCCAATATAATGATTCTGTGCCAATAGTGTGTATTGTCTCTGCAAGAAAACTCTATGAAATAGAAATTTATTTATTTAATTTATTATGTCCAATGCACATACATTGAAGTCAAAAGTTGACATACAACTTACAGAATCTGCTAAATGTAATTATTTTACCAAAATAAGAGGTAACAAATAAATGCATGTTACTGTTTGTTTAGTACTGATCTGAATAAGATATTTCGCATAAAGGATGTTTAAGAGAAAACAATAGTTGAATATATAAAAAAGTCCCTGTTTAGGTTTTTTGTGTTGTTTACTGTTTACTGTGTTAAAGTTTACTGTGTTGATACCTGAATGATCCACAGCTGTGTTATTTTGTTTAGTGCTAGTTGTTCACGAGTCCCTTGTTTGTCTTGAATGATTAAACTGTCTGCTGTTCTTCAAAAAACTCTTTCAGGTCTCACATATAGTCCATGAGAAAATAATAGTAACCCATTATATACTAATAATAACCCATTTTTTAGTACCCTTTAAAAGATCCCACCCCCACCCAAAAAGAAATTCATTTTGTTCAAAGGTTTAATTGGCATATTTGTTTTAAATTAACATTTTCATCCTTCCGCGAAACGATATAGTACCACGTGACTAACATTCAAACGTTAGTAAGACAATTTATAACATCTACATATGAATATATAATAACTGATGTATTTTAGTTATTTACAAGTATCAAATTGCACCTTATGTTGTCCAGTGTTTGTCACAAGATGGTGCCAAACGATAATCTTTGTTGTCGCGGAGGGATTTGAAACATACAAGTAGTACCGGCTGTGCGTCATTACTTTGGAGCGGTTATTATTTGAAAAGAATGAACCTGCAAATGTCTCTACTGACCAATCAGAATCAAGCATTCCGGAGAGCCGTGTAATAAAGAAATGATATTGTCAAGCAATTAATATACTGAATAATGTGTTATATTAGTTAAAGCCCGAATGACCGAGCGTGAACTGTGCATATGAAAGATGAAGTTCTCATGACCTGAGTTTGAAAGGTTCCATTATCTAAGTGTCAGGTGCAGACCATCAAAGACATCCAAATTATGAAATCACCTCCAATCAAGGGGAAGCCCTACATTTTTTGGCAAAAAATGCACATTTTTGGACAGCCACCATGAGGTAATTCACAGGGAGGGCAACAAGATAGCGATGGTCAGCCTATTAGGTATAATAAATGAAATATAGACGGACAAAGATAATGGTAGCTGACCAATCGGCACAATGGTAAGGTAATGGTTTCATCTTTAAAGGGTATAATATGTTTTGAACAAGCAAAGACCAGAGGCAATTTGATGCGGCGGCTGTCTTCTCTGCTTTGTTACTGTAATAAAGTCTTATTTCTTTAACTTCTGAAACTCTGCTGTGTGTGCCTTTCTGTCTGCACCGACTGAGACCCAGACAGACAACAACCTCTTTGGGCCAGGACAAAAAACAAAGATTTTGTAAATATCTTTCTTTTGAAAAATCTCAGGTCAGAAATATTCAGGTCAGTGCTCAATAAACAATAATATGAAATTATATGATCCATCATTTTGGTAAAATAATTCTGCAAAGTGTAACTGTCAAGACTGCAAAACTTCAACTGTATTTTGTCTTAAATTAAGAGTTTTCTAATAATCACATTATGTATCTATACCTGCTCCTTAAGGCTGTTGATAATGACCAGATCTCCACCCAGATCCTGACAGCGCTGTCTACTGCTGTTCCAGTCCTTTTTATCAAGGGAGAAAACATAGAATCTGCCTCTGTCCTGGACCCACTTCTCTGGGAAATCTTACATACATTTTTTTTTATGTTTAGTTTCATTGTGCAGTACAAAGCTTTTATATGTCACATGCGTACATATAAGCTTCTAAATCTAATATTTGCTGACGTGAAAAATAAATCGACTTGCTTTTTTGAGGACAGTGATGTGCTTGGGACCTGTTTTCCAAATCCTTGTGAGGAAAATGTTCTGTTTGAGCACCGTGGACAACATCTAGCATAGAAATAAACAACATTAGAAATAGATACTAAATAAACATTGCGTACTATTATCTGTATCGTCATGTAAATAAAGAAGATGAGGAGTCTGTCTACCTCGATCTGAACAATTGCTTACTAGTTCACAACTTATAAGCCAGTCTTGGTCATCGCTGTAATCTGTAATACAATTCGGGAAGATTTCTATTTGAATTTCTATGTTGTATATGTAACATATACATAAAAACACAATATTTTTTAGACACCAAATAAAAGAAACTAAACAATACAGCTGAAAATGTGAAATGGATGTTACATCAGGATACTCACACAGGTAAGCCAACACCGCATTAGCCAGCAGAGACAGGAAAAGAAAAACCACCATACAGACAGCTTCTTTCTTACTAACAAAGCAATTTCTACCTAAAAGGTAGAATAAATAAATAATTAATAAATAAAACTGTTGAAACAAATCGCCTCCCGTAACTATGAAATAGCACTTACTTTGATGTTTATGTGCTGATCTTGAGGTGGCCCTCGGAATGGTGTTAGAGTGAATAGCTTCAGACATCTTTTGCAGATATGTGAGAAATAAAGAAAAGATCTCTAGGCGCTTTCTGGCTGGAAGGGTTTAACTATGTTAACTATGATATTTCCTGTCATCATTTCCTGTCAGTTATTCATTAGTTGTTAGTGGCATCATCTCAAACAATAAATTATAAATTTAGCTGATAATTTTATAGTTTTACCTAACCGCTGAAATGTAAACTTAGTTTAACTTTGCTTTCATTCTAATTCAGAACTGTCGCAATGTATTACATTACATTTTTAGTCCCACTCTTTTACTGAACCCGAGGGGGGCCTTTTGCTGCTCAGAGTTCAAATATATGAAGGCGATAAGGCAACAGCAACCACAGACCTATAAACAAACATGCCATTAAAACACAAAAAAGTACATTCACAATATACATTGCACAGGATAAAGGAGTACACCTCCTCTAAAACTTAACAAATTCAGCAATTACTCGTTACTTAGATGACATGTTAGGGTTCTTTGGAGATATAATGTTTCAACAAGCCTGTTTGGTCAATCACCAAAGAAGACTGTTAAAATTATTCAGCATAATAAGATTTTTTTTTATCAAAGTGCTAAAACGTTGTGTTGCAAAAATGAGTACACCCTCCTGAAAGTTACTAAATAACACTAAAGTGTATAGGTTTAAGGCTGATCAACAGTATTCTGAACCAAAACTTCTAAAGACAAGTAATTTCCTGACAATTAAACATGTCATATAGCCCACTGAATCACACTCTGACTAAACGCTGGCAGCGGGAGACAACTGCCAGATGACTTTTATTTAGTGATGAGCGAATGTCGCTGCAGACATCCAGGGGGCGTGGATTGATACAGATCCAACTACTCCCTCCTTAATATACCTAAACCAACCCCTAATCCCTAAACCTGACATGCATGCTTGTTCCCACCACTAAAACAACCTCCCGTAGCCACAGCAAAATAAACTCATGTAACCTCTTCCAAGGCCCATATTTACAATATAGAGATTTGAGAAGTACAAAGAAGTTCAGTGAGAAGTGCTTGGTACCCACTGGGACATTCAGTGCTAGTAAAGCTCTTCTAAAGAGATGAACGAGTGCTGAAGGTGTGAAGGAGTTATACTTTATCAACACTGACATGAATTCACTTGAAAAAATGCTCCCCTCCCCTCATTCCCTGCATTATTGGGCATTTTTTCAGTATGACAATGAAGATATTCATTATCCCAAGGTGAAAATCATTCAGTGGACATGTATTTCACTCATACTCAACACACTGTGAGAAGTTCTGTAGAGACAAGCTGAGCAAAACCTCTTTAAAGACCATGCTGTGCACTGTATGTTGGTTGCTTGCCACCATATATAATATGATTAGTTAGGAGACCATCCGATACCTCATCAGGAGCATGCCCAAGTGCTGTAGGGAGGTTATACAGGCACGTGGAGGCTACACACACTACTCAGCCTCATTTTGAGTTGTTTTAAGACATTACATTAAAGTTGGATGTTGCATGTAGGCAGAACCTGATTTTGCTGAGTTAGGCGTGTCCCTGGGTCAACATCTGTGTTGACCCTGGAATAATATTGTGATTAGCCAATCAGATTTGAAGAACCAGTTTATAGTTTTTGTGAAGTTTAAACAATCAGTGTTTGGTGCTTGTTCATCAGTGTCAGTCATCTATCATTAATTTTAAGCATTACTCATGGGTAGGGTTAGGTTTAGGTGTAGAGATATGGTCAAAACTAAAATTTTGTAATAAAATGTTATTTCATGAGAAGTACACAGGAACACGCCTAACTCAGCAAAATTAGGACGTGCCAGCCGGCAGTGTTTTTGTCCACTTCAATTTTGCGTGACTCCAAATCCAGACCTCCATGGGTTAATAAATTTGATTTCCATTGATAATTTTTGTGTGATTTTGTTATCAGCACATTCAGCTATGTAAAGAACCAAGTATTTAATAAGAATATTTCGTTCATATCTAGGATGTGTTCCCTTTATCTTTTTGATCAGTGTAATTATACAAACAAAAAAAAATCTACACTGCTTAAGGTATTTTTCAGGCAGATTGCACTGGGTAATGCCTGGGAAAGTCTCTCAGACTGTTAAATACACAGATTAAAATGTTTCATTTGGGTTCGTTCTAAGCAAAAAAAAAGCGTAGGTTACACAGAGCACAAGAAGAGTTTAGAATTGAACTCTGATTGAACTTGGTATTTAAAGGGTTTGACTGCCAACAACTTCTCCTTTTGTCATTTCATCATTAGGTGTTTGAGTTATAAAAAAACCCAATTTGGAATAAGTTTCCATCTGTTGTTTTTATTCTTAACACTTAATCAGAGATAACACTGGTTCATTAATGGCTCTCTGTTTGTTTCTGTAATGTAATGTCTGCTTTTTTGTCTGCTTCCACTCTATAACGCAAGAGATTGAAAGGCAATCTGGAACTTTACTTTTCTGTCCATGATTATGCAAGTTTCATTCCTAATTGTTGTGTTTTGTAACTGTATAACCATGGTAATTCATTCTTTTGTTCAGAAAATGAGGAACATTTAGAAATATTTCCTGAAACAGCAATAAAGCAATCACAGAAAATTTAGCACAAAGGCCAATGTCTGATTCTTCCACACTCAAACGTTACTCTTCCTGTAATCACAATGGACCAACATGCAGTTTGTATAGGGTAAACTTGGGAGTGGTGTAACATTTTTTGCTTTAACAGTATTTTTTTTCTGTACTGTTTTAAATTTTCTATTACAGCGATTTATAAACTGACAACAAATTAGATGTAGATGTTTAGATGTACACATCTAAATGTAAGATAATCTTAAAAAGAGCAAAGTAACATAAACTGTAATCCACAATGCCTATGGTTGAAAAAGCCCAAATAAATTAATAGTGTTTTCCTAAAAAAATTGGAGCACTTTGAGGTTCTGTTTTACATGGAAACAGTCAAAATGATTTCACGAGTTCGTGCTTTCTCTTAATCATAAGAGGAATAAAAAATAATATTTATGAACCATGCTGAAAAACAGCCTCTTGGTATCCGATGCTAAGCTGAGCTCTTACTGGACATCTTTATTTTTATTATTATTTTTTTACAATTAAAATGAATCTGAAGCACTGAATAAAAAAAAAGTCAGGATTAATATAGTTATTAACAACGCAAATTGTAGCATAAAATACTGCACACACCAGTTCCCAAATTTGAACTGAACCATCAGCCAAGATGTAGAATTCATATCATCCATAGGCCTACATAGGTTACTCATTTCATGTCCAATAGTCTATTTTAGTTGGTCTTATTAATAAAAGAGCCTGCTGGAGAGACACACAGATGCAGGTAGACTAACTCATACACCCCTCTCTCTCTCTCTCTCTCTCTCTCTCTCAATCGAGTAATAGTTTTCAGACAGTGCCACCTGCTGTTTGGAAGATTACCTAACCTCAATTTCCAATCTATAAAATATTTGGCTATGGCTGAATGCATTATTATATTGTAACGGCGGGTAAAAAACAGACAAAAGACGGTTTGTGTATCCTCAGTTTTAATTAAAACAAAGAGCTGTTTACAGACGCGCTGCCAGCTGATCAGTGTCTCTCACTTCCGGGTTTTACTGAACTCAATAACAACAATTTCCTCAAACAACAATATAATATATTACATATAGGTTATGATTTAATGCATTAAGTCTGGTTTGTTTTTATGAATTGTATTTGTAAATGGAAATTTTTCAGTTTGTTTAAATATTAGTGAGCCATCTTGTGTCGGGGATCTGAAGGAAGCGCCAAAGTTTCAGAGAAGGGTGTTCCTGCACAACCGGAGGAGCTACGGTTTCAGGACCCCAGTTTTAGTACAGCAGTTCTAGGACTCTAGTTTTCTGTAACTGCGCCATTTAGCGATAGGATGATTTAATGGTGGCTGCTGTTTCAGGACCGCAGATCGAGGACCTAGTAATGTTTGTACATAGTATCAAGATAGTTATTTTTTTATGCGATTCAAAATGCATCAGATGTTAATTACAAAGTGTGCAATGCCTGCTTTGAGTTACGATTGGCTTAACACTTATGCACTGTTGAGTTGTAGACAGAAAGAGAGCCAAACAGAATATTCATGTGACTCATGTGACTCTAAGTGCAAACTACTTACAAATGTGTAAGTATATAAGAGCAATACCCACCGGCTGAATGATCTTCCTTCTTTCCTTAATTGTTTGTTAATCTTCCTGTTAAATTCTTCCACTTCACAGAAATAGTTATCAGAAAAAAAATCACTGTTGTGTTAACAAAAATACCAGAAACAAAAGGGTGCAATGGTCATTGTGCAAAAATAATTCATATTCTACTCTGACCTGTAGTTATAATCCGGACCAGAAAGGAAGATCTTCTCAGCCTCCTGCAAGGAGACATTCTGTCGAACAGCCAGTGCATTTATAATGGCCTATGAAAAACATTAATATAAATATACTATTAAACGAAATGGGTTTTGTTGAATGGAACAAAGCTGAACTACAGATCGGGCAGTGGAAGTCCAAGGATCTCCCTTTTTGGATTGTTATATGCCTCTTGAAAAAGAAAGAATTGAAGAAAGAAAGAAATATTTTAAGATCATTTGAAGAAAAATATCCCTAGTGCATTTTTTAATCATCTGTCCTACAATGAGTCTTACCAAATCCATAATATCACTTCATACTAGCCATGCAGAACATGACAGAAACTAATAAATGATAACCATCGCCTGCAGATTAGGCTAAACAGTAACAAACTATTAAAATGCCAATGCCAAAATTACAGACTGGTAACACATAATCGTAGTGCAACCAGGCAGTCAGCACTGTTAAATTATGAAATATTTAATACTTAAGTCATATGGTAAAACAATGAGTATTAAGTAAGTTTTCATACTAATACAGTAAACTGTAGGTAAATATTACAACTCACGTCAGCATGTTTTTATCATCTTTTTATTTTTAATTAATGTGACGGTTAGATTTATTATAGTCATTAAATCTCAACAACGATTTATTAAATAATGGCCACGAGTTACGAACGTTGTATTAATTAATAACACTAACACACAAATTCATAATGTGTTGGGAATTCATTTATAATTCATAGTTATCAGAGCTCACGTTACTTTGCATGCAAACTTTGCATGGTTTAAACATTAGAAAATAAACCTTAATTGAATATCTACTCACAGTCTCCGTGTCGTCCATCTTTAATCAGTGTTTTTGGTGATTCAGGTCAGTCGATGGCGCTGTCACAAAAAAAGTAGGGTCCTAAAACTGCGGGTCTTGAAACTGAGGGTCCTGAAACTGCTGCTCCTCCAGTTGTGCAGGAACACCCTTCTCGTCCGTGTCGTCCATATTTAATCAGTGTTTTTGGTGATCCCGGTCGATAGATGGCGCTGTCGCAAAAAACCGGGGTCCTGAAACTGCTGCGCCTCCAGTTGTGCCAGAATATACTGTTGGAGTTGTTCTCGCATCAACTCTGAAGATGCCGGACTTTTGTGCTGCATATGGATGTTCGAACGAAAGAAATGAAAAAACCAAACAGCAAGGGAT
>JAUYWG010000037.1:1259389-1276307 GCA_034779775.1 Enteromius afrohamiltoni | reverse complement strand
TTTTAAGGAGAATTCACTGTTCTGTTCAATAAATGCAACATATTTCCAAAGTCAATGAGTAATCGTGTAAAATAATCTCGATTTCAAGCATGACCAAAATAATCGTGATTATGATTTTTTCCATAATCGAGCAGCCCTAGTATAAACAAAACAAAAGAAAACACACAGGTCACATAGCCATACACCAAGCAGGAGTCAAGACCCATCGTAAAAACTGTTAAAATCAGTGATTTAAAGTTCACCTTTAAATGTATTTATGGGACTATTTTTTTTTTTTTTCTGATCTGAAGGATCTGGAAGAAGTGTGTAGTGATATAATACTGGGGCCTGTTCCATAAAACAAGATTAGAGTATAAGCCAGGCTTATTTCAGATAGTCTGACTTATTGCCAGTTAATTTGAATTAAAATAAGTCAGACTACCTGCCATAAGCCTGGCTTATTTGGTAAACTTGTTTTATGGAACAGGCCCCTGGACGGGTACCTTTCACTGAGACTAGATTATGTAGAGCATTAGATTAATTATAAGATTTTTATTCTTGCTTTTCAGGAACAGAATTGTTAATTAAAAAAAAATGTAAACTGATCCAATCATCTCTAGCATATATAGCTACCTCTTCGGCCTTTCAGTAGCCTACAGTAAATTAAAAAACAAAGTTTTGCTGCCATAAAGTAATCCTCAATTAGCTGAGGTAAATGTAAATATAAAAAAACATCTTATGTTATCTACATCAGCTCAATCATCAGAGATGAACTGGAGTGAAGGTTTTATTGAATGCAATGCAAAACTTTCCTGAGAAAATGCAAAAGCATTGACCTTTTTTTTTTGTTTTCTTTTTTCCATCACTGTCCCTTTAGAGGGCTCTGTAAAGCACTATTCATCCAGATTTTGGTCACTGTGATCCAATCCAATTTTTCTTTGAAAAGACAGATTACCTGATCCAGCTCTGAACACCTGGCCCTCAGTGCTGACAGATACTGGTGGTTGTGACTGATTTATCATGCAGCCTGTGTGTGTGTGTGTGTGTAGTTGCAGACATGGAGCAGCTGTATGAAATGTGGCTGCAGTCTCAGAAGCCGGGCTGGAGCGAGGAAAGCAGCGGTGCTACCCGAGAGAACAGCAAACAGATTCACATGCCCACGGACTACGCCGAGGAAGTGGTATGGAAACAGCATTCATATTTCCACAGATCATCATCACACTCACACAACCTTGCTCTCTCTTAGAGTGACCTTAGGCAAGGAAATCACAAAACGCTGACCATCAAGGACAGCACACTCACACACTTTTTTTTTTTTTTTTTTTCTCCTCATGTCTGCATGCTTTTGTCCATCTCTATATTTCCTCTCTCTTGGACTACAGTTCGGTGTTTCAAGTAAAAATTGTTCCACTTAAAAGTGCATCCCGACCTCTGCAATGTGTTCCAGTGTGTTGTGTTCCCTTCACGTTTTTAAACACTAAACACGTCCTCTATGTAACATTTATAAGAGTATAGTGAGTGAAATATTAATTGTGAAACACAGATATTGCTTGGCAACCTTATGGTGTTGCAATTTAATAAATATTCATGAATCGTGTTAGTTTGCCAACTGATTAGCAAACACTTCAACATCTGTATATCAGGCAGTGCGTTTGACCTTCTGGGCCAAATGTCACAATGCCATTAATATTCATGCGCAAATCCTTTATCCAAACAGGACTTTACAAATAATTTACAGCAGTTTGCGTGAGGGTTATTAATGCTTTACAATAATTTGAATGAATGCATTTAAAAACATTTGCTGCATTATGTGGTGCATAGCCATTGTAAATTAGATTTAAATGATACATTTATTTATTAATTTATTTGTTAATTAATAAGCCTTTAAGCATTTGTATAAATAATAGAATTTATTTATTCTTTATATATTTTATGAAATGTTTTAAGGACAAGTTATGTTACTGAACATTCCTTTTTTCACACATTGCGCAATCTCTAAATGCTATTACACCAGGCTGGCAACCATTGCTGGTTGTGTGGGAAGAACTGCAACAGTGATAAGCAGTGGCAGCAACATATCACTTCTGAGAAGCACAAAGAACGAGTGTTCAACTCCGAGGACGATCAGAACTGCTGGCAGTATCGCTTCCCCACAGGAACCTTCAAAGTTTGCGAACGGTTAGTCTAACACCGCTCACATCACATTAACCGTTAACGGCCGTCACTGACAGACTGGTTTCTGCTCGCTCCAGGTTCCTCAAGGGCACCTGCACGGAGGAGGAGTTTTGTAAGCTGGCGCACGGAGATGAGGAGCTGAAAGAATGGAAGGACAGAAGAGAATTCCTTTTGATGAAACTTGCCAAAGCCAGAAAAGATCACTTGATAGCACCAAACGATAATGACTTTGGCAAATATAGTTTTCTGCTTAAAGATATTAAGTAATGTTTTAATTGATCTGAATCTGTTAATGCAGGTTTTTCTGGAACTATGATGTCTTGGGTTCAGTATTGAATCAGGCGAGCGTGGTGTGGCTCTACGGGGAAGGACATCCTTCTAGGTTTTCACGGAAAGCAAAGAGCTGGCCTTGTGTTCAGAGTAATCACGGCTTTGTTGCTTTTAACACCAGTTAAAAATAAATGCACCATCGCCTTTTATGTTTCTTTTATTAAATAACACACAGTGGATCACCTTTCATGAACTGGATTTTGCAGAAGGAAAGAAATATCGCACGCATGTGAGATTCCCGCCTTTTTTATTTTAACCGCGGTTTGTTTTGGAATGTTGGTTCGGACTCTGTTATTCTACATCCGCACCGAATTACTTTACTATTGTGTGGTTGCTGTGTTAATGCCTGTTGGTATTATATTTATATGGACCGACATAAACACAATAAAGTCGTATTCTTTTTAGTGTCTTTAGTTCCTGAAAGCAAAACGGCGAGGGAAGTAATACTGCATCAATGTATTTCTGAAAACTGAGACGGGAAAGCGGCATGCTGAGGGAGAAACATGTCAAGACTTGTTTTATCCACTAGAGGGAGACAAAATAAACGAATCTGCCACCTGCACTTCTGTATCATAATAAATGCATTATGGGATGGATCTGCTGTGCTTTCCCTGTAAAAAAAAAAATATATATATTTATATATATTTATATTTAAATTTAAATACTTGTTTAATCTAATAAAAACGTATGCTAGTGTCTTTTTTTGTTTGTTATTAGTTTTAAGTTGTAAAAATGACAGTAAAGACCTTCTGTTTCAAATAAAATTGTACATCCCAGAAATAAATGTCATTTTTAATATATATTGAAATAAAAATGTAAAAACTAACTAATATTATTTCACTTAAAAAAATGTCCTAGTAACAGAAGAAAATTTCTATTTCATCAGTAAATTGGTAACACTTTAATAAGGATTATTAGTAAACATCAATTAAGAATGAACTGTATTTTATTAATCTTACTTTGAATTAAAATCACAACTGTGTTAAAATTAGTTACAACGAACAATTGTATTTTCATTAACTAACCTAAAACATTAATAGTAGTGGTAGGAATGCATTCTGCGTTGTTTATTCATGCTAGTTACCACATTCAGTAATGCCCCCCTCTTGTAAAGTCTACCCACTAATTTTCATGTTTATTCGTTATTCCAAGTTATTCATTTTCTTTTAGCTCCTTTCTGTCAATGATGCGTTCAACAAGCCTTTTGGATGCACAAGTTACAAAATCTCTTTCAAGCAATACTGATGAATAGAGTACACGCTGTGCACGTGTGGCACTTTCACAGTTCTGCACAGCACATACTGTGGTTTTTCATTTGAGCTTGTTAGATGCATCTAAACTGCTTTGTGTTAGTAAGCGCTAACAGCAAGTGATTACAATACATTACTTTGGTCGTCTTATAGAGCTCTAACTGAAGAGAAAAAAAAAATCATTTGCATTAGGTCTAAACTGAATTAAGCAGGTCACGATCAACCCTCTGGATTTTGGAACAAAAACAGGAACTGGTACCAACACAAAGACAAATCAGTATGACTAATAAATGCCACGTTGAAAGGGAAGTTTATTGGGCTATGATGTAAGAAAACTGTCCATAAATACTTTATTAGATTTAGCACCTACATTTAAAAGTTGCAAATGCATAAACATATTACAAACAGCCTATTATGTTTCTACAATACATGATCAATTGTAGCAACTTAATTTCCTGTCAAGCTGCTTTGCAATGATTTGTATCATGAAAAGCACCGTGCAAATAACCTTGAATCAGATTGAAGTGAATAAAAGCAAGCATTTTCCTAGTCACGGAGGTTTTATTGTTCAGTACAGTCAAACACTGGACAGACACACTGGCTGGAGTGACATAAGCAATATACTGAGCGCTTTACTCATCAAAAGTTGCTGATTAAATTAACATGCATGTACTGTCCCTTCTCTATACTGAACGGCACATAATACACACACACAAAAATCAGCAGACAGAACCTAAAGCTTCAGTAACATCAAAGAAATCATTTTAGCTGCGTCTTCAGGATTCATCTCCCTCTCTATACGCCTGACTGTTGATTTTGCCCCTATAGACAACATATGCATAAATACTGTATAAAAATAAATGATTTCTCTCGCTTTCATCTTACATGTACAAACGGCAAACACTGCGATATCACAAAAGCAATACTGTGAAGGAACAGGTTAAAAACTCAAGACAATGACTTTTCAGTTTCCAGTTACGCATTAAGCCATCTATAAAAATAATATTTACACTTTCAAATGACTTCTCGCCATGTAGAAATGTGCTCAACCACCAAAAACGTACGCCTCTGGGATTGCAACGATCACCTCAGTCATCGGCTTCCGTTCTTATAGTGGTTTCCTAGCAGGGTTAAACCAGAACCAGCAAACGCTGTTTACAAAATCACTTATGTGTCACAATAAAGATAAAAAGTGCTAATGAAACCATGATTCGAAACATGTAGAAATATAATGTAAGAGCTTTCAAAAGCCAGTTTACATAATTTGGCAAGTTAGGGTATCCTGAAGTGCTTATGTGTAATGAAAAATGTTTCTATGTATTGCGGTTCAACACTTAAAAATAAAGTTTCACAGCAATGCCATAAAAGAGCCTTTTTTGGTTTCCCAATAAACGAACAAATGAACAATTCTTAAAAGAACCTTTTGTGAAATGGAAAGATTCCATGGATTGTATAAGGATTCTTCACAGAACCATAGATGCGAATATAGAACCTAAAACCAACCAGATGAAAGCCTCAAAACTATCTGAAACTTTAACATGGTTGTGAAATCAGTCCATTCAGGTGTGAGTTAAATGTCTTAACCCCAGAGCCAGCTCTGGATGAAAAAAAAAAAAAAAAAGTAAAAACACCACCGAAGAAATCAGAATCATCTTGATTTAGCTTCGGAACTCAGTCGCGGCTTCACAAACAAACAGCATTGCACAAAACGATGTCGATTTCACATTATAACAGGGTCATACCACCACAAAATGGGCAAAAAAAAAACAAAACAAAAAAAAAATCAAGTCAAAGCAACTGCATGCACTAGGGTTGTCTCTGTTCTTCAGCTTGTGGTTTCATTTCGGTGTTGAGCGACGCTGCGAGGTTTGAGACTCTTTTAGACTACAAACACGACACAGTATACATTACGAGGGGGGGATGAGAGGACTTATGTGCGGCTCTCTGTGCCGTTAGGGGTGAGCTTGGTCTTGTGCTCCACCCGCGGGCCTTTGGCCGAATACTGGACCAGCAAGAAGGGCTCCTTGGTTTCACCTTCACCCACAATGCTCTCCTCGTCTTCAGACTGACTGATGCGCTGCAGCCGCAAGTAGCACCAACAACCCAGAATTAAAGCCCCCAGTGCAGCGACGGCAATGAGTATTACGATAATAGTGACGACCCCGGTAGTGGGGCTATGGTCCGTGATAGACATCCTGTCAGTCAGCAACAGGCCTTCAAAAGTCCCAGAGAGGCAGTTCTGCACAGTTCTTGTAGGCTTGGGCTACATCTGAAAGACAAAAAACAGGCATGATTCTACAATATGTGATGAATGGTTTCAAAACATTGCTTCATGGGGCATTTGAAACCTTTGCAAGTCATTCGTTTCAAAGCAAACATTCAAGCAATTATCAAACCGACACTCAGTTAATACATTCTTATTGGCCTGCTTTACAAAGCTCTCCATAAATCAGGCAAAACAAACACTATTGTTTCATAACCCTGGAGGACAAAACCAGTCATAAGCAGCACTGGTATATTTATAGAGTTGCATTGTATGAATCGAACTGATCCGTTTGTAAGGGGTGTAATTCGTGCGTTTCGAAAGTGAATCATTTTGCTAAGTAATTGGTTCAATTGATTCGGAGTTTCGGAAAGCTTCGTTTCTCCCGTCTTTAGTTCTCAGTCATTGATATACAATATAAACAGGAGCCTTTCACACAGCTACCAACTATCACTGCTCAAGTCACGGTTCCCTTCGTGAAGCCACAGGTTATGCAACGCCACTTTCCATCTTGCCCACGCGACAGCGTTACACGCGCTCGCGCTTGAATTGATCCGAGAGGCGCGAGGCCTTTCCGCTGAAAAGCCTTCGTGCAACACACCATCTACGAAAACAACTGCAGCAAATGTCGCTGCAGTCGGACAGACAGCACGCGTTTGCTTCGAGACAGCAACGATTTATATGCTACCTACACAAGCCTCGAATGGGACAGGTTGCTTTATAAAATGTAACTAATGTAAAATGAAGAAAACGCGTAATTTAAAGTGAAGCTTACCAAAACTAGGCCGCCTTTTAATCAAAGAATAACGCTTATGCGAACCATGTCGTGCACCGGAGAGATGTGCCAGCTGCATAAACACTCCGCCTGCCTCCAGTTATCCAGCTGTTACGCTATATACGGCAATATCCCAAACCAGTCGCTTACATTTCTAGCCCGAGCAGATAAATTAATAAATAAATAAATACAGCTTGTCACTGTACTGTACAGGAAATGAGATCACGCATGAAAAAATTGTAAATATCCAATCAAACGGCCTAAAAGCAATGGTGTTCTGACCGTAGAGGAAGTGCTCAGACATGCGGATGTAGATGGGCTGCTGTGCGCGACATTTCTTCTGCGTTCACAGAACCATCGAAAACGATTCATTTCTGTATTTGTGTGTGTGAATATGAATCACTGTTTATTGCTAATGTTTTCCTCTGATAAAGTCACTCTTCTGCAGAATGTTCACAGAATAATATCCCTCGGGTGAGCTGCTAAAAGTAGAAAAGGCAAAACAGTCACATGTTTTAATAAAAACTATTTACATAAATGCATTTAATTATAGAAATAAAATACCCAAATTCTACTTTTGCACATGCCTTTTAAATATATATATATATATATATATATATATTATAATAATTTTTTTTAGATACTGATACATATACTAATGCACTTGCACAAAAATGATAAGTAAAATTATAAAAAGGTTTTATAAAAACTAAACAACAATACGAGGAATTGCGCATACGCTAGCCAAGCCAAAGATCATATAATCTACACGAAAAGGGGAACACTGTTAGTATACACGAGATGCATAAACAAAGCAGTTGTTTTTCAGCCGAGTTGAGCTATCATCACGAGAGATCGCTGCCTGTAACTCATGTGACCAAATACGGAACTTAAGGGGAACGACTAAAAGTCTTTCTCCCGTTTATCAATAAACCCCCGAAAGCTCCTTACTAACCCCTTCCAGTCACACACGTTGACTTTACGGCAGCTCTTGTGCTCTAAAACGAGTCTAGTTTTGCTCTGATGATCTTATGAGAGAGTTCAGCCCACCCATCTCTTCTGCGGAAATACAGCGAGTGCGTAACAAAACTAAGAAGCAGGAAACGCTCTGTCGGATCGCTTCTGAGCACCTTCTGAAGAAACCACAAAACCTGTAAGTCTTTGAAGTCTTTTTCTTGAATGAGCGTCGCTTTCCGCTTGTAGGTCAGGAGTCTGAGAACTTGTAGCTTGTAGAGAACTGGTAGTTTGTGTGTGAAGCGCCTCATGATTAGCTCGGAAAAGCGCGGAATCACGAATAGAGCAAGACTGAATATCGATGCAGTACAATAACTTCAATGACAACTAAGCAGATGTGGTTTCTGTTGTGTTTTTGAAGCATCTATCAAGGCGATGGCAAGCGCACCCCCATTGGAGTCATCCACACTCGTGGGACACCCTCCTCCTCCATCCTATGAGGAGTCGCTGGGATCAAACCCACACTATCAGCCAATGCCCTACGCTCCTGCCCCTGCCCCAGACATGAAGACACCTGTGCCTCCATATCCAGCTCAAGCCTACAGTCCGATGTATCCACCACCACCAGCAGCCCAACAAGGCCAACCTGTCACCAATCCTGTTGGTAATGGCTCTTAATAGCTCTTACTCCGCCGTAGCTTTTTATCACAACTTTGTATTCAAAAAACAAAACAAAACTAGGTTGTATACATCACTTAAAATGTAAGAATACATTTTTCAAAAGACTAACCTGGTTGATTTCCTCCCCATCGGCTGTAGTGTGCTGTTGATTAACCACTTAAACCAACCTCAACCAGCTAAAAAGAGAAGTTGGTTGAATCTGGTTTTTCCAGTTAAACCTTTAGCATAATTGTTTTTTCTCTATGTTAAAGACTCAGCGAGTAGCTACTTTCAGATTTACATTCGTTCTGTTGGCCCCTGTATATATATATAGTTAGGGCCATAAATATTTGGACACTGACCTGTTTATTGATACATCTTCCAATTTTAGTTACAAGGACATAAACATAATGTGTACACTCTCAGCTTTCATTTGAGGGTGTCCACATTCACATTGGATGAAGGGTTTAGGGGTTTCAGCTCCTTAACAAAAGTGATTGGGCGATTGACTAAAAGGCTATTGCATGGACATTTCCTTTGTCATGTCATTATTAATGAAGCAGATAAAAGGCTTGGGGTTCATTTGAGGTGTGGTGCTTGCATGCTGTGGTCAAAGGAGCTCTCCATGCAGGTGAAACAAGCCATCCTCAAGCTGCAAAAACAGAAAAAACCCATCAGAGAAATTGCTACAGTATTAAGAGTGGCAAAATCTACAGTGTGGTACATCCTGAGAAAGCAGGATAATGGCAGGAAAAAAAGTATGGAGAAGGCGTGGAACAGCTCATGATCCAAAGCATACCACATCATCTGTAAAACACTGCGGAGGCTTGGGCGTGCATGGCTGCCAGTGGCACTGAGTTAATTGATGATGTGACACAGGACAAAAGCAGCAGGTGTTGAGAGGCAGATCCAGGTAAATGCAGTCAGACTGATTGGGCAGAGTTTCATAATACAGATGGACAGTGACTCAAAACATACTGCCAAAGCAACCCAGGAGTTTATTATAGCAAATAAGTGGAGTATTCTTGAATAGCCACGTCAGTCACCTGACCTTAACCCAGTCGAGCATGCATTTCACTTCGGAACAGAAAAGCCCAGAAACAAACAGCAGCTGAAAGCCGCTGCAGTAAAGGCCTGGCAGAGCATTAAAAAGGAGGAAACCCAGCATTACAAAATGCTTTCATTCTTTATTTTTATGCAGTCTCTTTGTCCAACCCACTGAATTCAAGCTGAAAGTCTGCCCTTTAACGGCATACGAGTTGTTTCACTTCACAATTCATTGTGGTAATGTACAGAACCAAAATTAGAAAAGAGTTGTCTCTGTCCAAATATCCATGGCCCTAATCGTATATATAAACATGTTTTATGTGTAATTTATTTAAACTTGAATTAAAAAAAAAAAAAAAAAAAATATATATATATATATATATATATACACAATTTTATAATATGTGTTAAAATGTATTTAAAAAAGCATTTAAATATTACATATGATAAAAAATATAATTTAAATGTAAATAATTTTCTAAACTTTTAATGTTTAATACTAATTTTAATATATCTTGCTTATTAAAACAAATATATATATTATTATTTTAATAAATATTATGAATAATACAATTTTATTTTATATAATTTATTTACACTCAAACAATTATTTAGGTAACGCTTTACAAAATTTACCATGCTTATGATTTCCTACTTTTTTTTTTTTTTTGGTAAATATGAAAAATTCCACAAGGCCCTGACACTGGAACATAAGAAAGCAGAGTTTTTCTAAGCGTGCTTGTTTTTGTCTCTCAGTGTCTGTGCAGACCGTGTACGTTCAGCCTGGTCTGGTGTTCGGAAGTGTCCCAGTGCAGGCACACTGCCCCGTTTGCTCACAGAACGTGATAACTCAGCTGGAGCATACATCAGGGGCGCTGGCTTGGCTCTCCTGTGCAGGCCTGGCCATTTTTGGGTAAGGTGAAACATTACATAACATCCTCCCATAGTTTAGTCTTTCTTTCGCACAAAGCTCTGATTGTTTTGTCCTCATCTCTCATGTTCTAGTTGTATCTACGGCTGCTGCCTGATTCCCTTCTGTGTGGACAGCCTGAAGGATGTGATACACCACTGTCCCAACTGCAGCAGCGTTTTAGGAGTCCACAAGAGAATCTGAATCAGAACATACCACTCTGTATTTATAATTGGAAAAAGTTACAGTACATTAATTCTTTAGCCAAGAGTTAATTCAACATCTATGCAACCACACACTAACATGTAATCATACACATGCACGTAGACATTATATATATACACACACACACGCTATATATTTTAAACTGTGATTTAACTAAAAACTGAAATGTAATCTTTTTTTTTTTTAATAACAGTATTTAATATCACAAACGTGAAATAATCTTTGTAACATCTGAGGTTGCATAAATACAGTGTAGTTACTCTCTTTCTGTAATCCAACTGATATAGAAAAATATTATAGAAATAAATATGTATATCCTTTCGCACTTAATAGCCCTGCTGTGTCTCTATATGTTTGTTCCCTCCTTCTGATTGACAAATATTATAAGCGCTGCACCAAAAGTCTCATGAAGCAAACAAAGATTTAGGGCAGAATCTGCTGGAGATCTTCAACTTCATAGATCCAGTTTTTCCTGTGAATCAAAGCATTTTCAGAGAGATCTGCCATCTTCACGGCGCGCAGCACTGGCTCTGGACTGTGTGACTGGATGACTCCCATGACCATCACGTATTTACCTGCGGAACATGCAAATTCAAGAGTTACCCCTCTGACGTGACCTCATTAATACAAACACACGGAGTCATTCAGAAGACGACTTTATCCAAAGGGTCTCAGGCCAACGCAGAACAAGTAGCAAGGAATTGAAAAAATACATAATTATATGACAAATAAAAGAAAACAAAGATATAATAGATAAATCTAGTGTAGGCAGAGTGCAAGGCAGAGCAGTCTAGGCAGAGTGCAAGTCTTAAAGGGTAAAGTGTTTAAAAAAAAAGGTCAAAATAGAATAGAGGATGCTAGAGTTAGAGGGACAAGTGTTTTTTTGTCATTGGAAACGTTCATATCTGTGATATAAAACATGTAAACATAAAAACTAAGCGCATATTTTGGTCACTTTATATATATTTTCCTCTCAAAAAACACCCAGCTGAAGTATGTGCTTAAACAATAGGGGAAAACTATTTTCTTTAGAAACTGAGATCTGAAAGCTGAATAAAAAAGCTTTCCATTGACGCATGGTTTGTCAAGATAAGACAATATTTGCTGATACGTTTTGAAAATCTAGAATCTGAGGGTGCAAAAAAAAAAAAATTAAGTATTTAGAAAACAGCCTTTAAAGTTGTTCAAATGAAGTTCTTAGCAATGCACATTACTACCCCAAAATAAGTTTTGATATATTTATGGTAGAAAATGTACAAAACATCTTTATGGCACATCATCTTTAATGTTTTTTTTTTTTGGCATAAAATACAAATAATTTTGAACCATACAATGTATTTTTGGTTATTTGCACAAATATATCCTACTCATGATTGCTTCTGTGCTCCAGGGGCACATGTTAGCTGTTAAAGAAGTGTACTGTACCAGGACTCAGGCAGGGTTTTCCTTTAGGCACACTGTTAACGCCGCTGACGGCAAAGTTGCCGGTCTCGTCCAGAACGAGTACGGTGTTGTGATCAGACTGCACCTCCAGCACAGTGCCCTGCATCCAGACCACAGACACCGCTAAGCAGCGCTGTTCACCGGGGCCCAGGCGCCTGATCACATACTCTGCTCTCCCGCTCGCAGTCTGGCACTCCCGGGCCTCACGCAGCTGGCTGGATAACACCTTGACCGGAGGACTGCGAGCTCTGTCTGCGCTCAGAAAGCTGCTTCCCATCATCTCCAGTGCCGCTGCCTCGAAACGCGCGCTGTTTTTGAGTGACGCTAAAAAAAAAAAAATCCGGACGTGACGACTTTGTTTCAAAATAAAGGCACATGGTAGACGGAAACACGAACTTATTATTTAAATGTGTGAGTTAACGCCGTCGATGTTTAGTACAACAAAATTAGAGCTAATTATTAGAATTCAATAATTAAAAATAGAATTATTAAGAATTACAGCAATGGAAATGATAACAGTAGTTATAAAATGTACTAATTGGTCTACACTAGCCCAAAACAGTAACAGAACCAATAAAAACGAAAGAAAATAGACAAATAAATAAAGAATAATGGGGGTGAGTCATTTAAAATAATATAAAAAATGTCAGGTAAGCCTAATAAGACCTGAATTTATTCTGTACAAATGGTTTGACAGGGTAACGTTAAATGTTACGGATTAATTTAAATATTAGTCCTACTTTGTTTGTGAGGGGGAAATATTGCATGGATCATATATCTCGTCGAATCAGAGATGGTCAGTCCATAAAAAAAACATGCAATATAAAACATGTCAAATTTCAAAGGCAGCGCCCTCTGGCGGTCACATTTGTATATTTGCGGACACTGTCCCCTTTTTCCTTGTCATTGACTTTATACTTCATATATAGACCAGTATACCCACATGCCTGAAATTATATATATATATATATAGTCTTCTGTAATGACAAATAAAGAATCAAATCGGACAGCTGTTTTGTTCATCATAGAGTACCTTTTATTAACGTCTGCATGACTACACTACATTATAAGTTATGATCATTGTCACAAATAACAGGTACCAGTCATTGAACTTTTTACTTTTTTTTGCCATTTTTCAAGAAAAGCACAAAGAATTCATATAACAACTCTAAATGTCTGAAATACTTAAATACAGAAGCTTTATAGATTAAGAGAGTTCTACAAATATTTCAATCAAATGCTATATATCCCTTGCTTTGACATTTCTGTTAAATTAAATTAATTTGTAGGAAAATGTATGAATAGGATGACAAAGAAAATGTGTGATTATAATCAGATTCAATAGTTTGTTATATTCTGTATATTCCGTCTGCAGATTCTAACAGAAATATTGCAGAGTGGCTGATCTGGGGTCAGTGCTGCTATATAATCTCCACTTTGAGGATGGTAAAAACGAGCACAAGAATGCTGAAGGAAAGAGTCCATCCACTGGCTCCGATTCCTAGAAAAATAAAAACAACAATAACAAAAGGTGATAGGTTTTCTAACAGACTTCAGTATTTAAAAACCGAACCAGATCCTGCATCAGATGAAGTTTTTAACTCATACCTGGAGCGCCTGCAGTGGTTTTGGCAGTAGTAACAGTGGTCACCGCTACAGTGGAAGGCGAGGCAGTAGTCGTGTCAGCTGTTGCTTTTCCTCCAGTCAGACCGAGGTTGAGTTTATCCAGCTCGGACTGTAACTGCAGCGAGATCCAGTTCCGCACCACTGTTTGGTTTTCAAACGTTTTCAGATCCTGCAAATTGCTACCAAGAAGACCCACGACGTCTGATATGGTGAGGCTCTGTAATGTCACGATAACAAGTGGACCTTTTGTTATCAAACCATGAACGTTAAACAGTGCGTCTATGATAAAGACATGAATGATTTAAAATAAAAAATGTAGTCCTGTCAAGCAATTAATCGCAGCCAAAATAAAAGCTTTTGTTTACACATTTGTGTATATTGTGTATATATATATATTTAGAAAATATTTAGTCTTTATACATTTATATATTCATATATAACATATTTTTCAGAATATATATATGAATGTGTGTGTGTGTGTGTGTATATATATATATATATATATATATATATATATATATATATATATATGATTATATCATATATATAATCATTTGAAAGCATAAAACAATACAAAATGTTTTCTTTCCTTACCGAGATCACATCTGCATCCAGATTTATGAAAGTGGACATGCTCATGCTGACATTGTATGATGACAGATTCCTAATGTAGCCTAGATCTGCACCTCCTACAAACAAACAATAAAGCAAATACTTCAAGCCAGATTCACAATGCGCCAACACAAACTCTCTTTAAATAGTATTTTAAGGATTTACTAAAGACACGCAGTGAGGAATTAGCAATGTCAAGACATGGACATAGTTATTTTTTGTGCCTGACTTGCATTTGCAGAGTCCCCTTTAAGACACAAAATTGATTTACTAATGTTTGAAATAGTGAAATTACTGGCATTTCCACCATTAATGCACAAAAGCACGTCTTAAAGCAGGTGGTAAGTCGCTCTTGGTAGACTGTGCTGGTCATTATGGAAATGATCTGTGTTCTTTAATGTGACTTGAGTGACATTCGAAGAGCATTCTCACCCAGATAGGTTTCAATGAGCTGGTAGGCTGACATGATGGCACTTCGACCGCTTGCGGCCGACATAGGAAATGCTTTGTTAGCGACGCTGAAGAGTGCCTTCTTTTTCTGAGATGTACATTTTGACACATCCAAAGCATCAGACCCCCTGTTATTGAAGATAAAAGAGAGAAATCTGGTGAGGACAGGTAAAACTATATACTGTAACTGTATAATAGTATAATAAATACACTACTTTTCAAAAGTGAAAAAAAGTTTTTCTATTCATCATGATTCGATTAGAATTTAGAACTTCTTTTAAAACTGATTCATTTGGAATAAAAAGGAAACGCATTTGAATTAGAACTTTCTATTAATTTAAGAACCTTTCTGCCTTCCACCAAAATATTGCCATTTTCAGCATTAATAAAAAGCAGGTAATCAGCATATAAGATTGTTTTCTGAAAGATCGTGTGACACTGAAGACTGGATTAATGGGAACTTTTCTTTACCGCATACTGTCAGGCAAAATTGTTGACAACACGCTGGCGTTCAGAGAGCAGAGGTTTGGTCCTTTCACTAGATTGAGGTCAGTGGCGCTCAGACTGTTGTTGGCACTTAGGTATTTGGTAAGGATTAGCTCGCTCTGCAAGATAAAGAAATATATTAACACATAGCCAACATTCTGTAAAATAAGGACGATATATCATGGCAAAATCTGCACCTGTGCCATGGACCAATCGCCATCATTGGCGTTCATGAGCGTGGCCAGGGTGTCGGATTTCGTGATGTTCCATTTACTGATTTCATCCACTGTAGCGTTCCTGGATACGGATTTCAGCACCTGGACCTGATCCTCTGAAAGCCCATTCGGTTGTATCTGATGGACGAGAGCAACACCTCTACATTAAAACGGTCCTGGATGTCCTGGATTATTTGGTCAGATTTTAATACACATCATATTACCTCTTTGAGTTTGTCCAAAATGATTCTCTGATAGGAGCTATCATCAATTTTCTGACACAGGCTAGCGAGGTTGTCACTCACTACGGTTGAATTCAGACAAAGGCTGAAATCCAGTTCACTATATCCAAAGGGGAAGGCCTCATCGCTGATGGTAACACTAGAGATGTAGCCCTTCGAACAGGAAGCTTGAAACACAAGTAAATATATGAGTTAGGTAATTTTGTACTAAAAACATTTAATGTTTAAGATTATTTCCACTCTATTTCATGTAACAGCTTTGGAACTCATGTGCAAGCTAGGCTTCTGGTGTCTCATACATGTAGTTAGTTTAGCTGTTTGTTATGCTGATTGATAATGCAAACCGTAGTAGTTATCAATTTAACTTATGATCATAAACAGATTTTTCATTTGATTTGATTTGTAGCCCAAATAGTTTTAACAGTAACTGTGGTATTCTCCTACTACATGCAGCCTTCTATGAATCAGAAATGTCACCCATTCAAAAAATATAATATTGCATAGTTGTAAGAAAGATGAGAATTAAAAAAAAAACAAATAAATAAACAACAAAATGAAACTGAGATATAACGGGCATACCTGCTCTCTTGGCTCTGTATGTGGGTAAAATGATTGCTTTGAACAGCTTTTTCATTTGTACCTTCGGTGTGTTCAGTTCCCGCAAGGTTTTTAAGAAGGTTTTCAAGAACTTGCTTAAATCACTCTGTTTAAAACAACAGACATTGTCACACAAATAAATGTTGTAGGATTTACTATAAAACAGTTTCCACTCAGAAAATGCTTCTTGATTTTACAAATAATTACAAAGAAATGCAAATAGCACACTGAACAAAACAGAAATAGTAGGCTATTTTCTTGTATTCAGTATTTCTAGTAATCTTTGTTTCATTTACAACTTCAAAAAACCCCCCCAAAAAAACATATATAATAATAAAAATCTATAAACTCAAAAAATGTATTCCCCAACACTGTTCAGTTTATTTAAAAAAATATTTTCATTTAACACCATTATGTTTAATTCCCTATTTAAATAACTGGATTGTGTTAAACTGACCTGAAACAGTTTTGTTTTGTTTCAACTCAATATTTTCATAAATGATTTTACTTGTGTAACTAGGAAGTGAATTTCCCCTTCCCATCATACTTTGCACAGGGCTGGATAGTAAATCTTGAAATTAAATATTATTTTAAGCATTTTTATAGTGCTGTCAAATGATTAATCGCGATTAATCGCATCCAAAATAAAAGTTTTTCTTTACATAATATATGTGTTGAT
>JAUYWG010000037.1:1193069-1223648 GCA_034779775.1 Enteromius afrohamiltoni | reverse complement strand
TGGAAAGTCTTTTTAAAATCTTTTAGTAAAATACAACGTACACTGAACCTAGGAGTGAAATAGGCAGAAGTCTTTTAGCACACACCAGTTTAAAAAAAAGCTTTGTGCCATGATGACACAGTGTGTTATATAACAGGATATTAAATGATGCCAGTTGACTTCTTGTTTTGAAATGAAGGCTCTGAATATATTTTTCTTTCCAGCACTGAAGACACCTCCAGCATTTCACGGGCAGGTCAGAAGTCTGGAAAGGGCAAGGGTAAGATTCAAATACTAAGAAATATCCCTACACTTTGTATTATATGTTTGACAGCTACTATAGTGCTACTATAGAGAACAATACCAGGGTGCTGTTCCAGAAAGCAGGTTGTGTGAGATACTCGGATATGTTTAAGAGTAAACAAGCACATAACCTCAACTTTCAGGGTATGCAAGCAGCCAAGTTAGGTAAAAGTAAGCACGAAGTATATAAAGGACCTTTGAACAGAAGAAGAAAGAAAGAAACAGCATAGAGTGCTTTTTTTAATAGCGTTGGTTTCCATATAGAATCGTCGAATCGTTGCTCTGTTGAGAATGTCTTGCGTGTTATCCAGGAATAAATTCATTTTGTAATTTTGGCACCAGCATACCTCGTATAAGTAAGGTTTAGGTTGATCAACCGAGAGTTCAGGGTTTAAAAGATGGTACATTAACCTTGCTTTCTGGAACACCCCCAGATGTATTTCATGGAATTTTTAATCAGTTTATTCGTATTGCATTTTCATCATACAGACTGAGAATTTCCTGAAGCATAAAATCCGCAGCAGACCCGACCGCGCTGAACTTGTCCGTATGCACATTTTACAAGGTGACAAGGTTACATTTTACCTGATCGAACAGATGTGATTTTAGCTTTTAGGACCATTGTCAGAGTCTTTTGTTTCACTTCCTGGATGCTTAGTTTATCACACAGCTTTAGTTAAGTGTTGAATGGTGTTTATTGTATTGCAGAAACCCACGCAGAGCCTTCTTTGCAAGCCACTCAGTTGAAACTAAAAAGGGCACGTTTAGCAGATGACCTCAATGAGAAGATTGCACAGAGGCCCGGACCAATGGAACTGGTGCAGAAGAACATTCTGCCTGTTGACGTTGGTAAAAAAAAAATATATATATATTAATCCTTAATTAAATTAACTGGAATTGCAAAGGAAAGGAAAAGTTTCGTTTTTTGTTCATTTGTTTTGTTTTGTTTTTTGTTTGTCATACGCTGCAGTTGGAGAACTGGATGTTTATAACTTCAATGAGGACAGCAGTGAAGCTCTGTCTCCAGAGCAGCCAGCTAGTCATGAGTCTCAAGGCTCTGCATCTTCTCCTGTAGAAGCCAGACTGCCCGATCCATCCTATGTTTCGCCTCCAACTGGCTCCAAACTCCAGGTCAGTGTCTTAACGGTCCCCAGATCCACGTCTAGACTGATGACCAGTTCAGAAATATTTGGTTCTAATATTTACACTTGGCTTATGATAAAAAAATCTATAAAAATCTGATAGAGAATGCTTTTATTAAAGTATGAAGCTCTCCAGAGGAGCTAAGTAGTGTCTGTTTTCTCTACAAATTATCCAAACATCAACATTGTGTTGCTGGTTATATTTATACGTCTCTATCTCTTCTTATGGCCATACGGCTTTTAATCTTATTTATCAACTTTGTCCACATACATCCCAGAGTTTAGACTTCCTGAACAGAACAGCAGTAGAAGATGGTCGAGTAATGACTTCCCCTCAGACAATCATTGCTGCTGCTCCCACAAAGCCTGCACCCACCCTTGTGAAGGTAAACCATAAGTACTAACCACCATGATGTCATTTCCTGCCTATGTTTATTTTTTGAGATAAGGGTCAGTGACTCAGCACATTACTAGCTAATTTCACAAAAGCAACTCCGGCTAACTAATGACATATACTGTGAAACTGAAAGAGTAAGAGGTAATAAAACTGATAATGCTGTTCATAGTCAGACTGAAAAATGAGTCCAAGATAGATTAGAAAAATGTTTTATGATCACTATTTTAGAGTTTTATATGCACTAGCATTCAAAAGTTTGGGGTAGGCAAGATTTTTAACATGTTTTTGAAAGAACATACAAGGTTACATGTATGTGATCCAAAATACAAGGAAAAAAGTAATATTGTGAAATATTTTGACAGTTTTTATCCATTTAATAACTCTGTTAGAATGTAATTTATGGCTGTGATGGCAAAGCTGAATTATCAGCATCATTACTCCAGTCTTCAGCGTCACATAAACCTTCAGAAATCAATATTATGTGATGCTTAGCTGCTAAAGAAACATTTATTGTTCTCATCAGTAAGTATAATCTGATTAATATTTTTTGTGTAAACTGATAAGAACAGCATTTATTATAAACATCTTTACTTTCACTTTTGATACATTTAATGCATCCTTCCTGAAAAAAAAAGTTAGATTTTAATAGATTAAAAAAAAAAAAAATCATACTGATTTTAAATGTTTGAACAATCGTTTGAATTGAATTTTGTAAAAAAAAAAAAAAAAAAAGAGAGAGATTGTATACGGTACCACAGCGTAATGCCAGGAGAGCAGTAGAGCTGTTGCTTGTCAATCTAAAAACTTGTCAACAACAACAACTTGTCAAAGGTACCTCATGCCAAATAATTTTCATAAGCAGCAGATGCAGAGCTCGAATTGCTAGCAGCCTTCTTCTGTCTTCAATTGGAGACAGAACTAATCACACTAATCAAGCAGAGGAGAACAAACTGTAGCTGAGGACATAGAAAAAGGAGTCAGGCAATAACTTGGGCATTTATCATAATCCATGCCTTCAAAGCATACTCTGCATATTTACTCCATGACAGAGGGTCACTGCTGACCCAGTGGAGCTTCGGGAACCTGCTCACACATAAGCTGGCTTGAAATGGTGTGTTATTACATCCTGATGACTTTCAACTCCCTTCCCCAGAAGCCAAACCATTTTCATGTGTATCCTGTGACTCAATATTAAGGAACAATGAGGGTCATGTCCCCTTCGCGCATCCTGTTTCCTCTTCCTGTGATATTAAGTAGATGTTCATACAAGTCCCACCTAGTCAGACCTGTAGCAAACTTGCAGTTTTGCCCACAAATCTCTCAGCTTCTTATTCATGTAACGCTGACATCTCTGTTAGCAAATTAACTGAGCTTGTTAAGGCATTATAGGGATCACCTAAAATCACAAAGCAGAGAGATATGATATCATGCCAAGGGTGTTGATTCTGGGATTTGAGGTGAGTTCTTCTGTCATTGTTTTCATGCAGCAAAGCCAGCCCAAACAGTCCGGTGACAAGAGCCGAAGCAAGAAGAGTAAAGAACCCAAACCGCGAATTAAAAAGCTCAAGTATCACCAGTACATCCCGCCCGACCAGAAGCAGGAACCCAATGAAGCCCCGATGGACTCGGCATATGCCAGGCTGCTTCAGCAACAGCAGCAGTTCCTGCAGCTCCAGATCCTCAATCAACAGCAACAACATTACAATTACCAGGCCATTTTACCAGCACCACTCAAGTACGTCACACTTCCAATATAGTGCCCACCATAACATGCAACCATTCGCATATGCACATTTGTTTAATAATTAACATGTTACATAACAAAATGATACAACACGAGTATAGGCTACTTTGCTGATTATTCTTTCAGTGTCATAACATGTTGTTTGGATCTGGATAAACAAGAACAAATTTAATTACTGATTATTTGGTAAACTCTGTCAGTGATGTAATTTTACATTGATGAAAAACACATTTATGAGAACCAAAAAGCCTTGCTGCAAGACATGTGGACGGCACAAGCTTTTCAAACTTTATTTGTTGTTAGATGTGTGTGCTGTTTAATGTTTGTTTTCCTCCAATACATGCATTTTACAGCCGCATTGTTCAGTTGTAAGTAGGGTTGGGTCGATGGGCCGATGGCTGATAGAAATAGCGATGCTGAGCCGGTGTTTTGCAGATTTGTGCTACCCTGACAGATTTTCCTACCTCCCATTAAAAAGTAGGTAGTACAATTTAACAACGAAAAATGCTACCTGTCAAATTATGTTTTATTAATGTCTACACATACCCCAACCCTAAACCTACCCTTACAGTAATGCAAATATAGTAATTATAAGTTATATTCCCGGTTTTCACTATAATTTATACAGCTACTGGAAACCAACAAGAAATATATTTTTTCTACCTATTATTTTGTGTTTTATTAATGTCAACTCCTACCCCAACCCTAACCCCACCCTTACAGTAATGAAGACACATTAAATATTATTGTTCAGGGTGAGAAAAAATAATGCAATATAGACGTGCGCATGCGCGTGCGCAGTAAGCACGGGTAGGAAAATCTGGCGGATAGGAAAAAATGTCAGAAAACCGGCATCACGATCCTCCGCCCACCGCAGCAGCAGCAACCAGCTCGCAGGAAACACTTAAAGGGTCACAAAACCCTAAAACACTTTTTTTTTAATTGTTTACAGATATATATATATACATGTTGTACATTGCGTAAAACATTAACATATGTCACTAAAAATGTTACAAAGTGGAAATTGGTCATTTTTGCACTTTTTGCGACCATTTCGTGCATCCGGTTTGAAAAGTTACGTTTCAGCCGTGACGTAGACAAAGTTTTTTTTCTTAACGCTCATTGGCTTGGTGGTTTGTACAGTACCTATCTATGTCATCGGCTTGACTGCCCTATTAATGCATTATTAATGAGCAGTGTAACATTATACATGACAAAGGACTCCAATCTCTGCACCGTGCTTTGCATGAGCTATCGCAGTATTTATGCATTGGAAATTAGCACTTGTGTCACTTGTTTACGTTGTCTGGCTTGCTGTTTCTGAGACATGGTTCCTTTCTTCATTGTAACTAACAAAAGAGTTGTTTTAATTTTCCTGCGATGCAACCAGAGTTAAAGTTTGGAGTGCTGAACTGAATTGAATTGCGCAGATGACATTTCTTGCCAACGTGTGTGTGTTTATATGGTCGGTGTGCAAATTAGCAAAATTTATTCACTTATTGTCACTCCCCCTTTAATGCAGTCTCCACCTTGTCTCCACACTCTACCCCCACCCCTTATGCCCAGTGAACACCAGAGGTATGAAAAAGCACTTCTGAAACAGGGGGGTGTTGTGACCCTTTAATCTATGGCGGCAAATCTATGCCATTAATAAGCGAGCACACCACAGATGCTGGCGAGCGCGGTAAATCACTTCCACAAGAGGAAATCAGATGCACATGTGAAGAAACGGGAGCCCGTGAGCTCATTTCAAACCCTTGTGCGTGCTTAATATGTCATCATTTCTGCTCTCGATCCTCTCTTACCTGCTCGCGCGAACACTATCGTGGGGCGGGGCTTGTTGTTTTACTTACAACTAAACAACCGCTACCTACGACGACGATGCCATCGTCCACCGCGATGTTTCACATTAGACATCGTACGATGCCAAATTGTTCGACATCGCCCAACCTTTGTTGTAAGTGTTAAAAATTGAGTATTTGCATTTTGCAAAAAGACTTGCATACACATTGAGCAGACTTGATAGTATAATTTTGTCTAAAATACTAATTTTGACAAAATAGGACATAAATTAGCTTTAAATAGTTAGAAATCATACATTTAACACATAATACAATTATTATGAGAAACATGAATAGAAGTATAGAACACGTGCTCTTGCAAAACATTATTATTATTATTATTATTATTATTATTTAGTGATTTTGTTCTGTCTGTCTTTAGGATAGTATTGTGTGCATCAATGTATAGCATAGCCTACAGTCATACTTTTATGTTTTTGTATAACCGTATTTTGGAGGAGAATATTGAACAGAGGATGGAACACTGTATATTTTTCCAGTATATGCAAAAACTAAATTTGGCCTTTTATATGTACATTGTACAAATTGTCCATAAAAAGCGCTGTGCATCAACTTGCTACAGCAGCACTGTAGTTTGGCACTTCACTTTCATAGAGTGCAGACTTTGGCACATGGCATATAACATAATGCTAGTTCACCTGCATAATGTCAGTTTAATTGAATCATTGGTTACGGACCAGAGCAATTGCATATGATTCTGATTGCTTTGCAGCAGGACTAGTAACTCAGAAAAGAATGTGAGCATTGTGTGCTATGAGTGGCAGACTTTAAATAATGGTTTCAGTGACAAATCATGTCTAACAGACCTGTCACCACCCCAGCTGTAGTACGGCAGTTCCTCAAATTATTTTCCATTTTGGCTTCTGTTGCTGCAAGATATACCTCTGTTCTATTGTGTAGAAAGAGCGTTTATTGTCAATTATGAGGGAACAGGAAGTTTCCATTGCCTTTAAAATCCTTCTTCCCCTACAGGCCAGTAGCCGAGAGTCAGAACAGCTGCCCCAACATCACCCTAAGCACCAGCCCAAATCTTCAAACTCCCATTGTGGTATCTCTGCCCAATGCGGCTCCTTCACGTCCCAACAACACTGTGATTGGTCGTAAAATTGGGTCTTTGCCTACCAACCTAGATGAGATGAAGGTGGGTAACATGCTGATTTTTTCCCGCTCCTACAACATATAAGTATGCAGAAGTACAGCTGTTCTTTGAACCTCTAGGTGGCTGAGCTTAAGATGGAGTTAAAATTGCGAGGACTTCCCGTATCAGGCACCAAAACCGATCTCATAGAAAGGCTTAAAGCCCACCAGGAGAGCTCTCAATCTGCTACAACCATGGATGCAAACATCTCCAAAGCTTCTCTGCAGCCTGACAGCATGAGCACAACTCCACCCGTTTCTCCTGAGGCCTCCAACATCAGTATGGAGGACAGCAGAGACAGTCCCACCAAAGCTCTGTGCACGCTATCTCCAGCCCGTCCACCATCAGGCACCTCACCCCTCAAACTTTCACCTGAAGACATGACCATGGACATCAAGGTGTCTGAAAAAGACCAGCGCCTTCACGAGAAAGAGCGCCAGATTGAGGAGCTCATGCGTAAGCTGGAGCAGGAGCAGCGGCTGGTGGAGGAGCTGAAGATGCAGCTGGAGGTGGAGAAGAGGAGTCAGGGCGTAGGGCAGCAGCCTGAACCCAATCCATCAGTCCAGGTCAAAGAGGAGAATGGAGCCTCCCCAAGCTGCAACTCCAAGCAGAGTCCCCTGCCACAAACTACAGGTGTAGAACAGGAAGAGCTGCACGCCCAGCGGCACCACACCCCAGTCCAGCAGTTCTATATCAACGCCCAGCATGTCCCACAAGTGCTGCATCAGCAGACAGTGATCAACGCTCAGCCTGCCGCACAAATCCTGCTTCCCCTCAGCCTTCCCAACAATCCCATCAGCACACAGGTCTCTGAACATTCATGAAATGCCAGTTTTTTTTTACAGTAAGGAAAATGTATGAAATTACAATATCTTATTTGGAGTTTTTCTTTATATTTTTAGCAGGCGCAGACTGTTCTCCAACCGACAATGCCCAGTTTGGCACAGAGCATTATACAAACACAGAAGTCCAACAACACAATATTACAGCATTCAACCCAGACACCATCTCCACCTCAAGTAAGCAAATTGACTTGCGTCAATGATCAAATAGGTGAAAAATCTTTGTCATCCATGTCTAGAGTTATCATAATCTGCTTTTGCACCATTGGTTGGAACCGTTCTCAGTGCTTAACTCTTCCATTCATAACACTAGAACACTACAAACTGCACTCAAAAAACACCTTAACAGTCCTATAGAAACATCTTTGCAACCACCCTGAATGCCGTAATAACTGACACCCTAACAAAGAGCGTGCTACACCAAATCGACAGTCGGTTATCGGCAAATGTCCAGCTGTCACTGAACAGCTTTTAAGTCAACTGAATTTGCAGCACAGTCTTATTAGTGAGAGACTATTTAGACGTTCGGCATAATGCTGGGTTCACACTGCGTGATTGTAACTAAGCTTTTTACGCGCCAACAGATTCGTGGAAATCGCTGACAAATGGCTAAAATCAAAAGCAATTCTGTGCTCGTTTTTTGATAACACAGTGTGTGTTATCAAAAAACTTTTATTGTTCACTTGCGATTTTACCTTTTGGTACGAGTAATACTGCCATCTATTGGTATGGAGAGTAATTTCCTCTCTAGCAGACTCTGAACATATTTGTCTTTTTACATCTTTTCTTCCAAGAAACGGGGCAATATGTACACTATATGAGCTTAAATGATGATGCAGTAAAGTAGAAACATTAATACAACAGTTATAAAGGAATACACCGTATGATCCGAGTTGTTGTGTTATGCATGTATACTTTAGGATGCTTGTAGATCTTAACCTTTCCTCTTGCTTTTAATGTTTCCACACTTCATAAATCCAGTTCTTCTCACTATTGGGATGACAAGGCCCAGACGCATTTCTCTCTGATTTGGCACGTAGGTTGAAATTGGAAAACCTTTCTGAGGCCTGCAACATGTTCTGTGCTTATCTCTGATGTTGCCTTGGCAATAGCATTTGAGTTCAGGTGATACATTACCCTCTCAACAACATCAAACGCAGACCTGAATAAATAGGTGAAAGAAGTAGAAAGTGCAGAGAAAATGAGATACAGCACTTATCTCCAAGACAGAGAGTTGGTTCGAACAAGAGGCCTCGGTTTACACACTGATATACACAGATTTTCTTACTCAGTGCAGTGGGCCTAAAACTTCCTCCTGCTGTATGTGTTTACAGGCTTTACCCCTGTGTGGAAGCTCATCTTCTGGGTTTGAGTACAGGCAGAACCAGAGCCAGACCATGCCAGACATGCCCCAGTGCTTCCTCAGCAACTCGCCCAGACACACAAATGGACCTGTTAACAAAGTAAGACAAACTGACCACTCTGTTATGTCCTGGAACATATGCAAATACAGAGACACAAATTCTCCTAGCTAGCACAAGCTTTGTTTCAAGTATTGAAGCAAAATGGTTTAGAACTTGATGCAAAACAAGCACACAATGCTTTCTCAATTTTGCACAGTTCTACCACAAGGGGTGCAATTTTGAGTGCCCCTGTTATAGGTTATGAAAGGTTCATATTTAGTTTTTGCGGCTCCCAAACAGGTTGACATACATGCAAGGTCAAAAAACACGCACTTATTTTTACCTTATTTATTCAACATCTCCCAAACAATTATTCAACTATTAATTTTTCCAAAACCCTCCCGTGATTGGTCGATTTCATTTGTTTGTGAGCTTTTAACATTCTAAAAGCAGTGTTGGTAAAGTATTAATTTGCATTTTCATTCAGACCAACGCAGAAAGAATAACAAGTGGGCGGACAATATGCTAATATTTTATTGTGATGTCAACATGAAATAGCTTGGGGCTCGTTTTAAAAGCCACTCATTTCAATGAGTCAATGAGTCCATAAAATGTCAAATCCATAATAGGGGCACTTTAAATTATCAGTACTATGGAAGAGTGAACTAGCAAGTTGAGCTAAAGTTTTGTAATTAAACACTGAATTGAATTTTGGTAACTGTTGTGGCAAGTTTGCATAAGCATTTATATTTATATAATGCATATATTTGTTTTAGGCCAAGATGCTCTTGTATACTCTATTTTTCTAGTGCACTAGAACTCTTATCTAGTTACCCCTATTACACTGTTTGAAAGTGATATGTTTTGTTCAGCCTCCCTCGCCCTGTCAGCTCAACTATATCCTTCAGCCATCGACATTCCCCAATCACCGCAGCCCAAAGAGCAAAGACCCACCCCGTTACGAGGAGGCCGTCAAACAGACCAGGGGTCTACAAGCCACAATGCAGGTAATTTAAAGTTAAGGCCAAAGTATACTTTAGTTTTGACAGTCACACACGTAGCCTTTCTAAGAATGCACCACTTGATAGTGTGTGGCAAAACAAAAAAAATTAGTGTAACCTTTTTACAATGTCTGCGACATTTCTCTCCAGAAGTTATATCTGATTAAAAAATATCTTGTAACTCTTAACCTGCTCAGCTACACCAGAGTTTTTTGTCGTTGTTTGTCATTATGGTTCTGTCTGTTCTATTTCTTTTTCAAATATGAAACGATAGCGGTGCCACCTTTGCACAGATGAATTAGTGCAAGAATACGCCTTTAGAAAATATGCTGATGATGAAATTTGTCATGTGGTATAATATATGGGATTTAGGTTAACGGACTCTCCCACTTAAAAATATGACTTCACTCTATCATTAATGCTTAGAATTCAAATATTTCCATCTCCATGAGAAGCACACTTGGTAAACTATTTTGAACACTTTCTGTTGTCTTAATATCTTGTATTCTAACATAAAGGTACCTACTGCTACCAGTCAGCACATGGACGATTTGTTTGACATTTTGATCGAGAGCGGAGGTGAGGAAAAAGAAAGCAGCTCTTTGATTTCATCCACAATAGGTTTCCCAGACTAAACTGTTTTCTGTGCTTTCCCAGAAATATCCCCTCTGTCCAGGCAGGATCCTTCTCTGGACAAACTTCTTCCAGTGACCGCAAACATCACCACTCTGCCCATCAACACGGTGCTGTCTCGTCCTCCCCCGCAGATACACGTTGCCCGCACGCCCAACCAAAGCCATGCGCCTCCACCCAACATGGTCGCCCTGGCCTCTGATAACCAGTTGGAGGCTCTGCTGGAGGACGCTGAGCCACGGACCCTGAGACTGATGGAGGAGCTTAAAAACCAGCTGCTGGAGCGGCCCCACTCCCCGATGGACACTTCAGATCTGACCTTCGCCGACACGCTGCCTCCTGCCCTCCCTCTGCAGGACGCAGGCCTCGACAACATGGAGTGGTTGGACCTTACGATTCCAGGTCCTGCTGGAATCTCCTCACCAAACGCAGTCTTTTCATCTGATTTCTTGGACTCCACTGATTTACAGTTACACTGGGACTGAGCTCACAAAGCCAAGGAGATTGGAGATGCTCTGAAAAGATCAGTGGTTGTTTCAGAGGATCTACGTGCAAACCACTGATAGTGTAGCATCAGCTTTTCTCAACCGAGCTTATACGTGCAGGATCGTGTGCTGTTATTGTCAACAACACCTATTTCCGAAGCAGAAGAAGAATGTAGAGACACCTTTATTGGCTTGTATATTTAGACTGAGCTTCTGCTTTTCATATTTTGAAGCAGTCTTTGAAACCGCTGGCTTATATTATATAGAATGTTAGAAAATAGTTTTTGTTAGGTTGTGATACGTTTGATTTCTTACCTAAGACGGAACATATTTTAAATTAATTTGATATTTTATGGAAAGTAAGGATTACAAGTACAATCATAGTGCCTTTGCTATTTGTATTGTTCTCAAAAGAAAAAAACTTAAAAGAAAATATTTTGAATATTTTTCAGCTGATTTTTTTATTTTTTTCTCCATAAAAAGTCATTGGGATACAAACTTTTTAAGCTCTAAAACAGACATAAAGGTCGCATAAAAATAATCCATATGGCTTGACTGGTATATTCAAAGATTTCTAGTTTAAATATTTTATTATAAGAAATTCTAGCAGACTTGTAATTACAATTTTTTTTAAAAAAATGCAAACATATTAATAAAACTTCTATAATAAACAGATCAAACCTTATTTACCCAAACCATCCCAAAACATTAATCAGTGCATAGAGGTCTCGATGTTTGGCTAAATTTGGCTTTGTCTGTATTTATCATATTTCACTCAGACATGTCACAATAAAAAAGGCTTGCATTTAATCACAAATTTAAATGTCAAAGCTTACTGATTGTTGCATGTCATGCGCCCAATCAACATAACAGAAAGGCTTAAAAATCATACAAAATGATTCATATGGATTCATTTCACGGTTCCTTTATGTCTGTTTTGGAGCATGAAAGTTTTGGACTTGATGGTTTTTAGAAAAACAAAGTATCTTTTGAGTATCTTTCTATAATTTCGGGGTCAACTGTCCATTTAACTACAGAGTTAGCAAACGTCCGACTTTTGCAATGGAAACACTGTGCCATGGTAATAGTTACAAATGTGATGTCACCTACATTGAAGGAACCAATTTAGTGGCTCATTTACATTCGACTGCCATGGTCAATGAGCTGTGATCTGTTGCGTTAGGGTACTCCGAGTTGTGGCAGCTAAATAAAAACATTCAATTTCTAAACATTCGAAATCAGCCAGTGCATAGACTGGGAAAGGTCAGAGCGAGGTTGTTTACCAAACCCAGCATGGGGCCAAAGAGAGAGAGAGAGGCACACAAACGCCTGACCAGGGGCCATTATTATCCCTATCAAAAGAGAAGAGATGGACAGGGTTCAGCTCTTACACTGTTGCGTGTCTTGACCAGGAAAACAACGTTAAACAGGACCATTGAAATTTTCATATTCAGATCACAATAACGTCAGAGAGCAGCTGCTGCCTTTTTGATTGGTCACTCTTTACTGCAGTACAGTAGATGTTTGTTTGGGTGTAGTTGAACTGAAGTTCACTGTATTTCACAGAATCTGAGCTACTTACTTCATGACCACTGAAATACAGGTAGCTAGCAGGTAATTTACCTTCGTTAATGTACCTAAACCTCATCTTCTTGTCTTTTTTTTTTATTAGTTTTTGGTTTTAGATTCTTCTGTGAATGTGACAATGTAGCGACATCTGCTGGAACAGTTTGAAACGGGCTGAACTGTTTTCTTATCACCACTTCCTTCAGATGGATCACTATGAAATGTTTTTCTGCAGTGTCTGGCAGATGTAATAGCAGATTTCTCTTTAGACACTCTGTGAAAATATGCCAAACATGCCAAATAGTGCACTTACTCGAACTTGGACTGAACTCATTGACAATCAGTTCCTTATCCAAACGTGTTGTCAAAATGAAAGAATGTATTTCTATATTTAGAAATGTAATTTCTAAAGGGATACCATAGTTCTGTCTCTAGCAGAGACCCAAAGCTTTAAATTTTGTAAACGTACTGCATTTATGCAGTTCTCACGTGTATATATATACATGTATTTTATTAGATTTTTTTGTGTGTGCTAAAAGACCCGCGGTGGGATAAAATCCTATCACAAGACCTTAAATGAACCTGTAAAGACTATTAAGGTTTGTGTACCTTTTTTTTTTTTTACTATGTTCATTGGAGCAATTGCTCTGTTATGGAGAGGAAAAAGGAGAAACATAAAATCTCACTGACCCTTTGAAGTGTGATGTAGATTGTATGCCTCCTATTTTGCACAGTGTATATATTTTTACAATATACATTTTATACAAATGTATTTGTGCAACTGTAAATAATGTTTTGAGGTTATCTTTGTACATATCTTTATTGTATATACAGCCTTTTATCATTAAAATGTTTCTGTTATTGAAGCCATTGAAATGACTTGTTTTCCCTTTCCAAAGGAAAGCCCCACATAATCTTATTTAGTAAAGCTAACAACACAATAAATAGACAACATTTGACAGCTTACCGAAGATAATGTTTTTAACCTAATTTCGAGTTCGCGCTTCCTCAATGATAGTAAAAGCATGTTTGGCGAGCTGTGGGGGGTGAGCCGGGAGTTCGGTGAAACCCGAGCCCTAAATGAGGGCGTGGCTCGAACCTTGCGTGCCCCCCGAGGGAGGAGCGAACGGCAGAGAAGGGGGGGGGCGGAGCGACTGGATTGGCTTACGATGGGGGCGGTGCTGATTGAGTTTCGTAAGCGCTTTCTCCCGAAATTGGTTTATAACTACATGTAATGTTCAAAACAAGATCAAATCATTTTTAGCGCTCAAACTCTACGACATGCGAACAGAATCATGCATTACTGCCAGGGTTTCTGCTGATTTTTATAAAGCTAATTATGCACTTATAAGAGCAACTGAAGGAACAAATTGAACTTCAAAATTTAAATGTGTAAGTAGCAAAGAATGGTTTGTATTAGTAATACTTAAAAAAAAAAAAAATGAAAGTACAGCTTTCGACTAACCTTTATTACGTTTAAAAGAATAAATAATAAATACAAGCAGCTTTGAATAGCTCCGCTGTTCTGACCAGAAGAATATAAAAATTGCTTTCATGTAGCCTCTGATCAACCCAAAAAAATGTGATGTTCTATGGAAATGTCCTTAAACCAAGACACGTTTCTAGGGAAATGCATCAAGTGGTCTTGGCCAAACTTATAAGCAAAAATATTCATGACAGCTAGGTGGCGCTGTGCCAAAACTGTGTAGGTGTCCTAAGGTCATGGTTGTCATACCAAGTTTAGTCTAAATTTAGTTTAGTGTAAATTGAGCTTTTGTTTAATTCATTTGCTTGTTATTCAAAGCTTATAAATTTTTTTTCAGGGTTTGTTTAAGGAAAATTTCATAAAGGGAATTTTACATCATAGGGTGCAATCAAATCATCTTCAGCCAAGTTATCCGAGTTGTTCTTTTGTAAATTGAACTTGCATTTCAAGGAAATGTATCTTGACTTTCCATTCTGATCCAAGACCGTTTTGAGGTCTTATTTTGGGATTTAGTGCATGTTTTGATAATAACAACGTTTCGGGAAGGAGCGGTAATTCGAATAAATCTCAGCTGTTCCTACTTTCCTAATCATCTCCTGCCACTCCCATCCAATCACAGCCTCCTCACCTACTATAAATAAACCCGTCTCCTACCCTTCAGTTTCTCGCTCTTTTTGCAATCCCTCCCCCATCCCCTACTCCTCCGCTAGCAAATCATCCTCGTCCGGGGGGCAGTCGGAGGCTGAGCCAGGCGCCGAACCCTCGCCCTCGCTAGGGCTCGGCCCACCAGGGTTCGGGGGTCGCCGCTCTACCGGCTCGCTTCCCGGACGGCACGCCAAATCTGCTGCTTCTGGATTCTATCAAACTATTTATTAATGAGAAAGAGCGAACTCGTGAAAGACTTTTAAAACCACAGAAACACTAATTGCATCTCGATTCCATTTTTAATAATCCTGCGCAAACCGAAAATGTTCAGTGCTTTAGCAAACGCCCAATCTAAACTTTGCCACAGAATGGTTTTTAAGTTCAAACCAGAAGACCGAAATCGCTCTGAAGTTTCCGACCTCTTGCGTTCTCCTTTCGTCATGGATGGTTCTGGAGGTACGTTTTAAGGCAAACTGAAAAGTTGGCGTAGTCCCCAACCGATTATATCCTTCAAAAGAGACTCTTCAGGTAATTCCATGGGGACTGTCCCTGTAAAAACGTTCAGGATGGCCCCGGCTGAAACAATTCCATCCACCTTTCCAGTTCAGTTCACATTACGGGGATTCAAACGGTCAACTCCTCAGAGCACTTTGCAGGTTTTTAAGTGACTCCGACATTTTGGACAACTGTGAACGACGTCTTTGCATCTATCCAAGCAGAAAGGGATGGCACAGCAGCCAGCTATACAACTGCACAAGAAACAGTCAAGAACACAAACGTGTCATGATCAAGACACAACAGTAATCAAACAGTGGCTTAGTGGATGTAAATTAGAATAAACAAAGCAGAATATCAGACGGCAGTTCAACTCACCAAAACAGCATGGAAATAAGACACACCATATAAGTCGCACTGCCAGCTTTGGTTGTGATGTCTGTGGTTATAAACTGGCGACAGAATGGACACTGCGTCGGGACTGAGTGTCGATGAAGATCCTTTACATCCACAATCACCGGAGCTGAGAGAAGCAAACATGAAGCTGCTGGATTTTGTATTTGCGTAGTTGTCTCAAACAACATGACATTTTACCATCACTGAAACTAGAGTAAAAACCTACTAACCAGGATGAGGTGGCGGATTACCTATAGATGAAGCACTGGTGTCTGAAATCATTTAAAGGACTCGTGAAAAAAAGAACTGCACTGTCAAAGTATATCACCTAAAACTGTTCAAGATATCAAATTGCCATACCTACTAAATGACTGCCTCCCGATCTTTCTAGCAAATTCTCCAGTTCAAGCTTCCTCTGAGTGAGAGCATTGAGCTGTTCATCAATCTCTGTAAGTTCTGCGGTCTCTCTGGAATACTCTGTTGGTTACAAGATCTCGCGTGAGCAACATTGGTTTCTTCTTTACACATTGCGACACTATACAATGAGAGATCGCTAAATCCTCATATAGAACCACATTCTTTATTGATGACCAATCCGCAAACGTCTTTCGCTGTTTCTTTAGTTTCTGTTGTCAAGCAGGACTCACGTTGCTCGTTCTGTCCGTTGTTCCGCTTGAAATCGGTGATCATCGTCAGCATATTGCGTTTGTCAGACAGCTGCTGTCTGCGAAAGGACAGCTGGTTCAGCTCCTCAAAAATGTTTGTCAGGTTTTCATCAGGCATGTTGAGGGTTGAGACGATCATTGGCTTAAACCTCCTGGAGCCTCACACCTTGGATATGACAGTTTTATAAACTGTAGTGTCCAGTCAAGGATGTAAAGGTTCACTCATGATATGGAAAATACTGTTCAAGTGCGATCACACAATAGAGTAATATAACTTAATAATTACCCATGTGTGCTGCAGCTTCTCTTTAGTTGCTCTTCACGTTGCAGTAATAAGGAAATATGAGGCTGGTCATACAGCAGCAGTATTTAACAGTATGAGGAACATGTCCGTAATATTTAAAGTGTGTGGTTTACTTGTATTTTACTCTAAACTTACGTTGTGACAAGGATCTTAAACAAATACAAATGTCTACAGTTTTGCAGCAGATCTGGTGAGACTGTTAATATTAATAAGCATTTAATAAAAAGCGAAAACAACATTAACGGGACTCCAACTGCACTTTTGAAAACAACTCATTTTTAACACGTTCAGGTTTAATTGTTTGAATCGATATAAAAGCCCCATAAAATACACAGATATGATTTTTGTAAGCACTTTATGTAAGACATTGCCTTCTAGTGAATCAGATGTCTTGTGGATATACCATCTATGCATGTTAATAACTAGGCATATCAGACGAGGTCAGACATTTGCATCTTTGCAAATGTGGCAGTTTGGGTTTCTGTCTCACTGAAAGGAACAAAGAGCCTTTGTAAAATGTACTCCAAGAATAGCTCTTTAAGTTACTGATAAGAATAATTGCTTCAACAAGTGATATCTTTCATTAACCTCGAAAAGCTGTAATTTGTAATCTGTAATTTTCTTTCCCCCTCAAAATATGTGGACAGAGATATTTGGCGGGGAACACCATTAAGATGAGTTTTGGTTGAACACTGCAATTAAATGACGAGTCACTATTTACAAATTTCACCCATTATTGATTGACTTCATCTGTTCATTTCCTTCTGAGTTTCTTCAAAAAAGTCACTTCATCTCTGTTCCTGATCCCGTAGCTGAGGACAGAGGAAACGCAATCAACACATATTTAAAGCATAGCAAATACTTTACAACGAATCAATGCAAGCTAACACATTTCTACAAAAGCAACGGATTATTTGCACTCACTCCTTCAGCTTCCTTTTGTCTTCTTCTAATCTTTCTCCATTGAAGATCAGATGAAATGTCCTCCACACGTATCTCCTTGACAGGGAAAGCAGATCAGTGTTTTTTTAATAACACAACAAAACCCCATCCTATCCTTTTTTTTGCACATCTCACCAGCTAATGTGCTTGACGCCTCCCTCTCGCTGCTGTTTCAGCTCCATATATCTGCGAATGGCTTTCTTGAGATCCAGAACCGTAGCAGACTGCACAACCACAATAGCTGCGAAGAGACTTGCTCCAGTTAGAATTAATAACGCAAAGCAATTCCAACGGATTCCAAGAAAACTCACGCATGACTTCTCCATCGGCCTTACAAACACGAACGGTCATGGCCTGGCCATATTCCAAAGCCACCTGAGAGTTCACCTCCTCCAACGTGACCTACACGTTCAAGAGATGAGGAAAGATTCAGAATTGTAGAATTATGAATTAATACATTTAAACATGTAGTTTCAGTATCAGTCTATTGGTGTTTGGTGGTAGACCTGAATTGGCAGGTCGCACAATAAAGGGTCCTGGACCATCAGAGCCAGTCCTTCCTCAAAGATGTCAAGAAATTCAGAGTGTGGCAAAGCCTCCTCATCTTCTTCTTCTTCTTGCTCTTCTTTCATTTCGTCTACAACAGTTTTTCCCTCAAACTCAGGCTCAGCCTCGTCGACATTCGTTAGGCTTTCTTCCTTTAATTCATCCATTTTCAACTGATGTTAAGCGAAGGCGTTTTGTTTTGAGCGTACAGTAAACGCGTCAGGTTCTCTCCATGTTTTTTTTAAATCAATTATCCTTAGTGCATTTAAACCGAAACAAATGGCACGGTATTAAATGATTTCTAACGAAAGTATAGCATCCACAGTTATGTTGCGTTTCAACTATCCTTGTGTTTATTTTTCCCACAAGCACGCTCTCGGACTATTTTAATGATGCACCAAACTTTAGTTCCTCGTATTATGTTTCTATATTAAACTTTCAATATTGACTGTACAATTTTTAATATTTAAATATTTTAAATTAACATTTCTATATCTCCTGACATTTCATGCTATATATCAGATTTTTACATACCCTGTAATTAGTGTTTATTCGCGCGTGTATTTCGTTTCATGTCGAGCCTAGAATAGTGAGGCACGTTCGTGTGTTTCCTGTAGCGAGTCGACTAGGCACGAGAATGTGTGTAAACACCAACTTACGTTGCATCAGGAAAACCCATAGCAGTATTTAGTGTACGATCTTATATATAAACGCTTAAAAATGCTACTGTTTTGTCCAACTTGTGGCAATGTTTTAATCGTGGAGGAGGGACAGAGATGCTTCAGATTCGCGTGTAACACATGTCCATATGTGCACAACATCACGAGGAAGGTAAGGTTAACCTTAATGTTATCATAACAAGAGCTAACAACTCTCTGTAGCGTGTTTTTAAATTGAACACAATAAAATCCTTTAGATATGAAATGTTTTGGACATTGCGAGGCGAGGATTATGCTTCGATTACCCGTGAAATAAAATCATTGTTAGAGTCCAACACATGTAATACGCGTTAATAAATATGTGATACGATTCATCAACACTTAACAATATAACAGACTAAATTCGCATTAAACAGTGTGGATGTCACGTTTAAATGCATTCGATTCTGGAACAAAGCGTGAACTTTTACTAGAATATATGCAATACGTTTATTTGAATGCAAAATAAATCATGGGACTTCTCGATTCAGCGTCTACATCCAAATATGCATACGGGAACTATGAAAGACTTGCACATGTTTTCTACATAGCATTGCCCAACTTTGATAACAAGTACGGAAATGTAGTCTAGGTCACATGATAATCTGAACATGACGGATATGTACATTTGTACAACATAAAACCTATGAACCACAAATTAAATACATGTTTAACAGAGCTATTTTAAAAAGATGTATTTGCAGACACCACCAAATATATATATATGTATGTGTGTGTGTGTGTGTGTGTGTGTGTGGAAATTAAAATTAAAAATTGGTTATTTTGACAGGTAAATAACAGAAAGTACCCCAAACTGAAGGAGGTTGATGATGTTCTCGGGGGCGCTGCTGCTTGGGAAAATGTGGATTCCACCCCAGGTAAAACATCTTATCTTATTGTAATAACAAGCATACTTGTATACACAGTGAATATTTTACTACACATTCTTGTGGCTTTAGATGAATGTTATGTATATGTTTGAGGTGTAACACTATATAATGTGTCTTTGCAGAACCTTGTCCAAAATGTGAGCACCCAAGGGCCTACTTCATGCAGATTCAAACTAGGTCTGCTGATGAACCGATGACGACCTTCTACAAGTGCTGCAATCCACAATGTGGGCATCGTTGGAGGGATTAAATCAGAGACCTCAGATTTGGACTTTATTTGAGGCCTAAAATATGTGCTCATGATATAATATTCGGTTGTCACGTAGAATATTTTATTTTGATTTGTCGAAGGCAAAACTGTCATTTATTGGATTAAAAAACACTCTCTATGCATCATTAGCTACTTTATTTTCACTATTACAGAATGTTTATGTATATTATGACAGCTGTTACATTAGCCTGTTGATTGGTTTTGTGAGTGTGTGTGCGCGCAAGTAATAAAATGACAGCTTGTAACGTTATATGATACAGTTTGTCTTTTTATTTGTTCAAATAGTCAGTCCATAGGGTTTGTTTTACATACACATTTGAGACTTGAGTTGAACATGGCATCTGGTGTAGTGCCATATACTGTTCTCAAGGCATCTATCTACAGCTGCATTCCTGTAACACAAGCTTGACATCTATGGTCTGCAACAGCATCGAGTCACTTCACAAAGCATGTAGACCTACGTAGTCAAGAGCATATTAAATTAAAGGGAGTCAGATCGGACTGTGCAAGAAAACCCCATGATCATGCATACATATTTACTGGAGCTTATCTTCCAATAATCAAACAGACATGTAGTTTTGCAGAGGAGTCTTAATGATATTACAGGTCATGGATGATAGGATGGGAATTAAGCTGGATGGGATTTCATTATTATTTTTAAGTCAGACAATAGTACTTTGGAATTCAGAACTGCTGAATACTTTGAAATCAGAATTTCATAAGACAGTTTGTAATACCTGCAATGTGCATATAGGGCAAATGCTATGAACATTCAGTGTTTCTGATCATCCAATGAGGCTTGTGTGCATTTACAGAGTGACTGCTACATTCTGTCCCTTTTCTGTTAAATAGACCAATGGAAAGATGTAAAATCTGATTTTTAAATAGCTATAATGTTGGCAGATTGTCTACCAAAGAAACAATCATCATCAGAATCTTCATTTGGAATATAGAACAATATAACATTCTGATGACAATATTTAAAAATAAACTATATTATTAAAGAGCTAAAGTAAAAACGTAATTAATTAACCCAAATACAATTGAATTACCCTATAATAATGACTTATTTTAGAGCAGTCGGGACGGATTTTGCAGTAAAATTGCATAGGGTAAGTTACGCCATTCTTCCGTGCATTGCATTGTTTATCAGCATATATCCGTACACAAAGGACTAATCTCAGCGTTTATGTTGTGGGAGAAGCGTGAAGCTTAAAGTTTGTCGTCACGGCGAACGAGAAAAATGACCATGGATCATTCAACACGGGAAATCGCGATTGTAGAATCAAAGAAACCGCGCGCGGTGCGTCAAACTGGGCGGAGCCGAAGCACAGCCGGAACAATGTTCTTCCGCAAAACCAGTGCAGTTTTTTTTTTTCGTGTAGTAAACAAAACAAACAAAAAAAAACATTAAAACGGAGGTAAATAGAGATATATAGTGTCTAAGCACTGGCAAAATTGTAGCTTTTAAATGTCATACCAATTCAGCAGTAAATCACATTTATGGTACATTTTATGTACATTTTCGCAGCCAGGACACCAATACCGCAGCGAATAACCCCTAACCAATTAAAGGAAACAATCTCTTTGCACGATTCCATATAAATCACAATAAAAAAAAAAGGAAAATCAGGACAATCATCATTTTAATCCTTGTGGCCTGTTGCACACAGTATGAATAAGCGAAGGGTTAATCTGCTTTGAGTTATGAAGCCCAGTGCAGCAACCAGCACAGCGTGACACACTGAGGGCACATATGGCCCAATAGAGCTCTATGCAAGATTACAGTGATGTCATGCAGCGTCCTTCATCATGCTGGTGAACTCCAACAGCAAAGCAGCTTTGAACAGCCTTGACCACAAATGTCTTTTCTTTTTGAAGACGACGACTTCACAACATCAAGTAGAAATGAGGGAGGAAAAAACCAGATGCAACAACCACTTCTAAACATGTTCTTCAGCAGAATAACTGTTAAAGGATGCTTATCTGTTATTTCATAAATGTTTCTACCCACTTCTTAACATCAGCAAACACAGTTCTACCTTATTAATGATTCATAAACTGACCTGAATAGTAGATGATAGTTTACAGAAGTCTATTGACAACACAGAACAGCTAGTAAAGTGGTGTGAAAAGCACCGTGGCTATCATTTTGATTCACAGTTCAAAAAGATGTGTGTATGTTGGTTGAATCCACGAATGCACCCCTAGCATGGCATCTCTAAAGCACTAAAAGGAGGGTTTTAGATGGACATACAGATCCCTTTATCAATGGAAACCCTTCATCTAAAATGACACTTATGTCTGTTACATAGATACGCATATCACACCGACATGAAATGAGACAAGTATAAGAAATCGAAAATAAGAATGAAAGGGAAAAAAAATCCCAAGACATTTGCATAAAATGCCAAACACAATGACATTTGCACATGTAAAAGCAATAATGTTACTCCAGGACTTAAAAGTCCCAGTCACAGCCATCAAAGATAAAACAATAATCCTACAAACCAACAACACTGACCCTGAAGTGAACTTCATTTAGTTTCGCTACTCAGTAATATTTACAAATGAGCTTTTCAAGGTTAACGGATTCACATATTCTCTAAATTTACACACTTTGCTTTAATGCTAAAATAAAACAGTACTTTACTTGGATGAGACAATGTAACTCTGACCATTGTGCATACAAAATGTACCACTCCTTCAATGACCGTTTATCACCTCTGCTTCATTTTACAGGCATTAGTAACTATGTCAAGCGCCTGTTAAAAAAACAAAACAAAAGAAAAGTGCGAGAATCAATAGTTACATGAAGTGAGAAGTGGCTGGAAAAATATGAACTGTCAGTTGAGGCAAAATGAACATGAACAAGCGAGTCATCAACACCCACCAGAATGAGGTCACAGCGAGATCGTTGATGGGATAAACTGTTAGCATATGCGCTTGTATGTGTAAATATAGCCCTTGCAGTTCGGGCAGGTGTGCGTCACGTCCTTGAGGTCGTCAATCAAACAGGGGATCAAGCAGCAACCTAGATCACAACTGCAGAACAAAGAGAGAAGTCAGAGGGAATCTCGAAGAGTCTTTGAGAGCTCATTGTGTTTTAATTTATTCAAAACTAAATTAAAAATGCTTATAATTCATGCACGCAGTGACATGTTTAAATTTTTGAATGGTACTGTAGATATTTTTGGAGGGGGCCAAACCAACTAAGATACAGACAATATTTGGAATGATTACATGTATACGCTATATTTGTGTATATTTTTTCCTGTTATCATTTCAAAGTTTTAGTAGTTTTGTTGTTTTCTTTTTTTGTTTAGTTTTTTTCTATATCTATATAGTCTTTATTCATTTCTATTTCAGTTTTAGTTATTGAAAGCTGCGGTCTTCAGTTAATAAACTGAACCGTGTGCCTCTTGTGGAAGAACGCTGTAGCCGGATCTACTTCTCTCTGTTTATGTCTGTGACGAATCACACCGGTAGCTACGGTTTAAATAGTCAGGACATAAACACTTTATTATAGGTGTACTGTAGTGATTCAGGGCAAGCCAAAAACACGTTTTGGAAAACAGATTCATGGTGCACTCGCTTAATATAGAAATTTTGTCAACTTTAAAACACAAAAAAGTCACGGACTGCAGCTTTAAGTAAATCAAGTTACACTAAACTGAAAATTAAGTGTGGAAATGAGATCAGATAACATTAGATCATATTGTGCTGTCCAATTCTGGTGCTCACTTACCCGACAAAGAAGCAGAACATACAGATGAGAGTATTCATGAGGCCGATGTCGTGGCTGATGCGGGTGATGATGGGCTGTTGACAGTGTGGACAAACCGTCTGCACTGGAGCCGCCTGAAACATCTCCCCCTGCAGAACAGTCACGGTGGTGGCGGCACCAGGAGGGGCGAGGACTGTGGCTGTGTGACCTGGACCAAAGTGACTGGGCCCCGGACCATAGTGCTCGGCTATCGGATGAGGAAAGTGTCCAGGTGGGGCATAGTAACCACCTGCAGCACATGAATGAATTTTTACTGATCTCTCCGCGCAACAGATCTTATAGACAATGCATGTATTAGTTAGTATGAAATCAACCATCAACCAACCATTCAAAAAAAGAGCAGAATGTGTATTATAAAAGTAAAAAAGGGTTAATTTTGTGGATTACTGCTCTGACCCATCACTTTCAGTTTCACTGTGAACAGAAAAATTCATGGTCACAGGAAACTACAGATTCTGATTATATTTTGGTAGTAGCTCTTCCTGCTAAAATGCTGTAGAGTTCACACTCACCGTGAGGATGAGGCATGGGCATTGGCATGTGCACAGGCTTAGGCATGGGACCTTCTCCTGGGACGTGTGGAGGAACAAAGCCAGGTTGTAGTGTGGCTTCATAAGGTGGAGGTCCATATTCTGGAGGCAGCGGCTGCCCTTGCGGAGGTCCTGTTGTTACTGGAGCACTGGCTGCTGAGTAAAACACAGTGTCATGTTAAACCTTATAAGTGCCTGACAAAAAATTAAGATATATAAAACTTATTTTGAGGTATCAAATTCTTTAAACAGACTTCATTTAATTTACCAGGAACTGGGGGTTGCCCATTTTTCTCCATGAGAAGCGGGGCACTGGGGCCCCCTGGGTAAGGAGGAGGGGGGTCACTGGACATGTTGGATCCCTGGAAGAAAGCCAGAGAGGGGAGCTCTCCTCACACTGCGCAGGGTTTCTGAGGTGAACACAAACATGGCCGCATGGCTCGGTAAGCACACAGTGTAATGTGATAGTGCTGTCCATGACTACTGTTGCCGACGCATTTCAAGTGCATCCAATTATCATCGATTTTGCAGCGGCTCATTGCCTCTACAATCCCCTGAGCCCACAAATAAAAACAACATGTCCATAAACATGAATTATCTCCTCTTATGAGCACAGAGTCAGTCGCTCAAGCCACCTGTCTCCCAGTGCTGCAGGATATGAGATTAAACACTGTTCTGCAAGACTGTCTGTGATTCAGATGCACACGCTACATCAATACATTACTATTAACCATTCAAAAGTTAGTGTTCTTTTAAAGGTTTGGGGTTGCATTTCAACCTTTTACTCCACAAGGACACATTCAATTCATCAAAATGTATTTTTTTTAAATTGTATTAGAATTTGTTTTGGTTTGTTTGTTTTAGATATTGTGCATCCCTACAACCAATTCTTTTTTTTTTTTTCTTTTTTTTTTGCAAGGATACATTAAACTGATAAAAAGTGAAAGAGATTTATATTTTAAATAAAATGCTGTTCTTGTGAGGTGTCGGTTTCTACAAAAATAAGAAGCAGCACAACTGTTTTTAACACTGATAATAATAAAACATGTTTGTTGAGCAGCAAATCAGCATTAAAAAACGATTTCTGAAGGATCATGTGAAATTGAAGACTAGGGTTGAGCTTTGCATCACAGAAATAAATTACGTTTTAAAATATGTTAAAATGTTGCTGCTAAAAACTGCTATTTTTAATAATAATAATAATAATCACAATATTATGTTTACAGTATTTTTGATCAAACTAAAGCAGTCACTTTAAACAAAGGGGACAAATGTTATTTCAGTTGTACTTTAAAATAGAAAAAAAATTTTTTTAAAATAAACAAAACAACTTACTAACCTCAACTTTTGAACAATTGAAGTGTTTAATGCATTGGATCCTCATAATATGCGTGCCTGAATTGTGAAGTGCATCATCCTGCCTACTAGTTAAAGATAGGCATGCTAGTTAAACTGATCAAGATCCTTCTTGTGCCAAATATTTAAGAAATCGAGAGATAAAACCAAAACAGAGCAATGAAATAATAGCTAGGATACAAAGCAATATTGTGTAGTACGCGCAATCTTCAGGGCCTGGGTTTATATAGCCAGTTTGGGCCTTTAAGAAGTTAAAGTAATAATATTTACAATAGAAACACAATGCACAGTATTCCTTGAACCACAGATATGTAGGCCTAGGTCAAGATTAACTAGAGGAAATATGTGTCTTTCCGTGGAGGGGAAAAAAAAAGAAAATGGTTTCATTTTAGGAAAAATAAAATGCAAATGAGAAACAAGATCTTAGTGAAAACAACACCTCATTTGAAAGCCAAATCCAAGTATATCACTATAGCTGTGTGTCCTTTCATGACTTACCAGGTGATATTAACCCTTACCCAACATATCTCATTTGCATTTTCTTGGCATGAAACCACCAGCCAATGGGGATGAAGCAGGAAATGCAAAAACAGAGGCATGTGACTGTTACTATAAGCGGAGCATATAAAAGCTGTATGCCCAGTTCCAATCCATTATTACTTGAGATAATGGAAATGAATTAAACAGAACGCATCTCCATCACCACAAATTATCTGATGCATTTCTCTCGCATCATTTGGGCATTCAGCTACAATTTCACAAAACAGATCTGACACAAACCACTAGATACACAAGACTTTACTGCGGAGTTTACAAACATTAAGATTTCATGTACCTAAATATTTTACCCACACTGACTGCACACCAGCTCACTGTATAAAATAACAACCGTGGCACTGTTCTTCAAAAGCAGAGAAACAGAATCCTTTAACAAAACTATTTTACAACTTCTGCATGTTTGAACTTGTGCTTAGCATGGATTTATATTTTAATTTACTCAGGGAATCCAACTATAAGATTAAGGGTGTTAGCTGTTATTAACGTGTCCAAATGACAAAACCCAATAAAAAAGTTGGTGTTTTTACACGGGTTTCTGAACTTTTTAGGACCAAGCGAAGAACACGTGAGGAATAAATTATATATGTCAAAATGGTTGGTTAATGGGGTTTTTTTGCATTTTATATTAGCAAAATTTGAAAAATGTTCTTGATTGTTAAAATCAGGCTCAGTGCACAGCAAAGACATAGCGTCTTGTCTTATTAATGCATCTGCTGATGGTGTCAGAAAAATCGACATAATTCAAGTGGAAAACAAGTTCTTTACGACTCACAGTATTGCAAAGCAAATCAAACACTCTGTGGAAGATGTACTTTTTTGGCAATGCATGCATGAGACGTTTAAGGGCTTGAATTTAAGACCTAATACTCAGGTTTAAGGAAGGGCAAATGAGGTCCCACAGAAGCCCTGGGTTGTTCTGGTGCTTTCTGGAGAAGATGATGCGCTCAAACAGAGATCAGCGATTATCCAACCTGTTTCCTCGCCGCTAGCACCGATTACATAAGACTAACCTTCACTATCGCTAACTTTTATTGTGATTCACCATTTCAAAAACCCGCAAACTGCATGTCGTTTCATTAACGTTAGTTAGCATCTCATCAATAACGAGAAAGGGCTATCGTTATGGTTACTCTGTTTAAAATAAGCCCTGGTCTCTACACTAACCCCAATTATAAGAGCACACAAGAGCAGAATGACTACGTATATCTCTGTAGCACACATGCAGTCCTCATTCATCGCAACAAGCCTGGCTAGCTAACATGTCTCACTGTCATTTAGTCATATTAGCATTAAAACGAAGTCTATCGATTTAAAAGTCCAGCATTATATACATACGAAACGTGCCAACTTTCCCAGACCGATACACATCGTTAGCGATTGAAACCCCTCGGCGACTCGTGATACTAGTCAATGATGCGACCACAGGCCTGTCGGCGGCAGCTACACTCCCAGCGCACTAAACACAGAGCAATAGTCATCCAGACAACGCGAAGTTACCTTCTGTATCCACCGCGTTAGTGAAAATATCAGGCCTGACAACTTTTCAGTGCTTTCTAGCTCATACGTGCACGTTTGTAGCCGCACTTTTCCAATAACATCCGCCGCTGGGAAGGATTTGACGTAAACATGGGAGATGGGAGGCGTGTGAATCCCACTGAGGGGTTTACGTATCCTACTATGGCCAAGGTTTGGATTATGAATATGAATTAGGTTGGCTGAGAGGACGCTCTTGCAACGTTGCCAAGCAACGTCAGCGCTGCGTAATTAATATGCATGTATTAAGGCTTCGCCGTAGTAGGAGGCACGTTTTGACTCTTTCGCGCGATGAGGATAATTAAAAAGAACAAATAAAGAACATTTGTGACCCTGGACCACAAAATCAGATTTTCTTTTGAAATTGAGATGTATGCATCATCTGAAAGCTGAATACATAAGCCTTCCATTGATGTCTGGATAAGACAATTTGGCCCAGATGTTTGAACATAAAAAAATTGTAGGTTAAAAATAAATAAATAAATAAAAATCGACGTTAAATTTTTCCAAATGACGTTCTATAGTGTCACGATCACCAGTCAGCTCCACCAGAGGGCACTCCACCCTGGGCTGTTATGTATGTCTGTGTTTCTGCATTGCATAAGGACTCTTATTATAAAGTGTGTTCCCCTGTTCAGTCTCTGCCCCCTTGTTGGTTCCCATAGCCGACAATATTGGGGCATGGGTCAAAATGAAAATTATTTTTTTAAAGCCAAAAATCATTAGGATATCAAGTAACTATCCATGAAGATATATTTAGTAAATTTCCTACCATAAGTATATCAGAACTACATTTAGTAATATGCATTGCCAAGGATTTAATTTGTACCACTTTAAAGGTGATTTATTTTATTTCTATTTTATTCTCTCTTCTGATTGGAATTTGCTTGGTGACTGACTGATAGTACATAACAGTCTTATTGCTTAACATTAGTCATTCTTAATGGTGTTCACAATCAAACCCCCAAACTAAGATTAAAGAGATTTAAATGGATCACTGTTCTTCTGTAGCAATGTTTAATTTATGTACTTCATTGGGTAGCCATGTCAACGACACACAGTAAATGATTCAGTGACACTATTCCCTATCAGTCAAGCTGAGGACAAACCATCTCAGTACAATTTAAGATTCATACACAGACATGGTTGTTCAATATCAAGTGTTATGAATCATTTATCATTTAACCATTTAACTGAAAAATGTTTCATCGGGTGCTTATTTTAAACATTTAGCCTAATATTTCATATTAATGGCCATTTTCCAGCCCCCGAACTGTACAGTGTTCAACAGAGAGCAAAGGTGGCATCATTAAGTTCACCAATTACACTATTGTAATGACAATTGGACACTCAGTAATAGCATGGGCGTACATTTCATTTAACCACTGTGAGGAAGGGAAGGGGGAACTCAGCTATCTCAAAATGCATTATGTATGTTTTTTCTACTCACACAATATCTTAGGTATACATACATATATTTTTCACAATAGACAGTGCATTATTTTTAATAATTTAACCCCCTGAAACTAAGAAACAAATCAGAAGCAGAACTTCTGGGGGGGGGGTGAGCTGTTGTGTATGTGTTGATAAACTCGGGAACCACAGATATGCACCAAAACTGGCCTAAATTTTTTCCAGCTCTGTTTGTATTGTTATGTATTGGAAAATGCATCCATGTGAACTTTGCAAACGTGGTGTCGCTTCTTTCATATCTGCACTGGTGGGAATGGCATGTGGGTTTCCAAACATACTGTATTCAGCACATGCTGTCTATTAAACATTATCCCAGGCCACAGTCTGCATGATCTCTCAGCCTGATGCTTTAAATATATGCTCACCTCTGAAATCCAACACGAAGTCAGATGTTTCTGGTTTATGTTCTGTTGTATCCTCCTGCAATTACCACAAGAGGACAGTATATGCAATAAAACTGAGAGCGGCGTGGTGGGTCCAGGACAAGGGACACTTCAAGGGACAGGGGTTCGGGGGGATTTGCAGGGTTCAGGAGGTAAGTTGGTCCTTTGCTGGTTTAAGCTGGTCGGACCAGCTTTGGAGCAACACCTGACCAGCAAAGGACCGGCTCAAACCAGCATCCCAGCTTCAACACATACCTAACCAGCATGTTAGTCGATCAGCCCTACAGATGTTCCCGTTAACTTTTACGTTCTTACTAGAGTTGATTAAGTTTAATTTCTGTTTCTGTTTTGCGGCCGTCTGTAAATATGAACATTTCTTCGAAGCAGTCTTCACTGAAATGACACCTCTAAATATTTTCTGGGTGGGTATCAGACTTAGTTCCGTTTTCTTTTCCCATGTGTGCTGAAAGTACAGCTGGTCAGTCACAGACCGTGCAGTCAGGTTTTTGGTTGGGTTTTATTTCCAGCATTTTTTGTTCAGTTGAGTTTCTTTGAGTACAGTGAATATGCTTCATTATTTCTTTGGATTTGTTTATCTCTCTGCAGCTTCACAGCTCGTGAGCCTCACAGGTTTGTATGCTGAAGCGTAGACGATGTTTATGTTTTTAGCTTGCTTTTTAAAAGTATTATGTTTTTGTTGTTGTTTTTCTTAGGACAAAAAGTGTTACATTAATTTCTATTCTAAATGTTTAAGCTTGGACTAACACTGCCAAAGGTTATCTTGCTTCTGTTTTTGAGTGCAGTTGTTGTCGTTATTGCTACATATCATGGTTATGACATTAAATGGGCTTCTACAGCAACTAAAAACTAAATCTTATCAGCCCTATAAAGTACAAAGCCGTGATCAGTTTGTAAGTTTTAAGGACTCGTGGCACTGTAGGTTATTTCTGTGTCTGCTTGTAATACTTTAGTGCTGCTGTTCTGTGCTGTAACTTCACCAGTTTTTAAATCATATCCTTCTCAACATGTTCAGCAGGTGCACAGACTGAATGTCCCGTTCAGCTCAACCCTCAGAGAGTTGTTGTGAGACACGGCGGTTCTGCTGAAGCTCACTGTAGCACTTCAG
>JAUYWG010000037.1:1136559-1168345 GCA_034779775.1 Enteromius afrohamiltoni | reverse complement strand
AGTTGTGTGTAATGAATCTAAAATATATGAAAGCCTAATGTTTATCAGTACATTACAGAAAATAATGAACTTTATCATAATATGCTATTTTGTTGAGAAGGACCTGTATATATACATATAATGCTCATGCAAACAAATGGTAGAACTGAGAAACATTTTAGATTCTTGGAATTGCTTCACTCTTTCAAGAACAAATGTTAACTAAGTTGGTTTAAAATGAGATTTCCATCACTGCCCTATATATATATATATATATATATATATATATATTCTGTCAAGGGATCAACTATACAATATAATAAAATAAGACCCTTTATGAACCCATGTTGATAAAAATGTATTCCTCAATCTTTGAAGGCACTTAAGCAATCTCCCACCCTCTATTTAATTATTAATCATTTTCTTTTTTTGTCATTTTTTATTTTCCTCTCTTTCTTCTGATTCACATTTTATTTGAATTGTAACTTGAATACTTGTGTAAATTGCATACTTGTGCATCATCATTAACTCTTTGATTGTTCTATTGAGAAGGGAATTAATAGTTAGGGGCAAAAGGAATAGCTTTTGGTATGTGCTTTTGTCACAGAATAATTTCTATAATTATAATTTCTAATAATAATTTTTAAAAATGACTTAATTACTGCCCTGAGGGGCTAAAACGATGAGCCGTGCATGTGACATGTATCAGGCTATATATTAAAATTAATGAAGCCTTCACCTTATCCCACTAAGCCATATTGCAATTTTGATTTCATATTGATCTTCAATAAAGACATTGATCTTTATTCCAGTGTGCCACTTTTTATCTGAGGCATGTGCTCTATGAAGTACTGCTTATATGGAAAACATCATAAGAACTGTGTAGAGATTTTTCAGGAATTATTCTTCCAGGTTTTTTAATGGACCAAAATAACTGCTTACTGGTTTGGAATGACATCAGGGTGAATAAATAAAAAGTATTATAACTATTTATTTAGACATTTGGCCCCAGTGGTTGTTGTTGAAGCCCAGTGGAGAGCCATTGGAGTTTGGCAGCAGTGCATGAAGTGTGTGTGTACTTATATTAATCAAGTATATTTGTTCCCAAAAGTGAGCAGAATCTGACAAAATATGCTTTTGGGGTTGTCTTCGTTTGCATAAACAAAATGTGTGTGTGTGTGTGTGTCAGATGCAGTAATTCCTCATCCCTGGAGTTCCAATGGCATTGAGTTCCCCACTGTGTGCCGTCGCTATCACCTCCTTTCATGAATAACAAGTACTGCCTGGATAGCAAGACAGACAGCCAGTGCACAGTGACCTTCTGTAATTCTTAGGGATACCCTGTGGTCCATAAGATGGTGTCCTGAGGTGGATGCAAAGAGTATTTTGTGCAGTTATCATTCTTTCCAGAAGCAAATAATGCTCATGCAAACAAATGGTAGAACTGAGAAACATTTTAGATTCTTGGAATTGCTTCACTCTTTCAAGAACAAATGTTAACTAAGTTGGTTTAAAATGAGATTTCCATCACTGCCCTGCCACTTTAGCTCAGATTTATACATTCTAACCTAGAAGGATGAGGAGAAATGTTGAAAACCAAGACCAAAAATGTAAAATTGTGTCATTTTTTATTCTTCCTGGTGATTATTGTATAACCTTACTTCTTCGGTTTGACATTAGAGAAGATATTTAGAAGAACTCTATGGTGAGTAAATGATGATAGACTGGTTTAATTAAGATATTTTGTAGAATCTAGTTAACCAAATAGTTTTTTGTCTCCGCTGACTTCCATAGTGTTTTTCCTATACTATTGAAATCAATGGCTACCAGCAGTTGTTTGGTTACCAACAATCTCCAAAATATTATGTTTAGCAGAAAAAATGAACTCGTACAGGTTTGGAACAACTTGAGAGTGAGAAATTAGGATATTTGGACAACATTCATAAGATATACTTGAGTGTCTAAATGAAGCAAATAAAACCTTTTGTTAAAAACATGTTTTGTATATTTTTCAAATTAAATAAAATACATTGACTCTACAAACAAATTCTTTGTTCAAGTTGCTTCTTTTGTCGGCAACTGGCCTTTTTGTCTGTTGATTATTTTGGAGGTGTGTCCACGTGCTCACTACAATGTAATCATTAGTATACATTTCATTTATGCATAACAAACAGAAAAACAGAGACCAAAAAGTGAACAGCTGTTGGTCTACTGGCGCACAAAGAAGAGCAAATGAAGCACAAATAAATTTCTCGCACTCGTTGAAATTGTGCACGCTTATCAGTCCATGTGACAGTGAATAGTTGTTTAATGCAACTTATCTTGTGTTGGATGAGAAACAAAACAGGCTGGGCAACTTATATAGTCTAATACAGGTAATGAGTGGAGGACAGAGGAGCCTCTTACAGAAGAAGTTATAGGTCTGTGAGAGCCAGAAATCTTGCTAGTTTGTAGGTGACCAAATACTTATTTTGCAGAGAAATTTACCAATTAATAAAAAATCCTACACTGGATTTTTATTTTTTATTTTGTCTAATAGTTTACTTTTTTTGCCCCTCTCATGTTTTTAAGTGGGAGAACTTGCACAATTGGTGGCTGACTAAATACTTTTTTTCCCCCACTGTAAGTCCCCTCATTCAGTTCACATAAACGAGTGAATGAAAACAAGTGAATTCGGACACTGAGTGCACCGGAAGGACTGCTATTTTTGCATAGTTTTTGGTTGCTGCTTCAATCATTTGAAACAGGTAGCTCCAGTAATAAAGGATTCATCTTCAATTCTGTCCTCCAGCCAATCCGTCCATATATGTCATTTGTACATAGTGGTGAAATATGACCTATTGGTGTAGCTCAGTTTGTAGAGAGATGAGTTGTAAGATGAGATGTGATCATGCGAACATGGGTTTGAACCCAGAGAGCATGTGCTCATAAAACCCTATAAATTATGATTTTGCACAATTTTTGTAACAGGTAGGTTTAGGGTTGGGTTAGTGTGGTCATTCGTACAAATTAAACCCAGTAAAATATGTTTTAATCACTGTGAGATCAGTGTAAAAACTCTACACACTGCATTTAAACAAAACACTCAATTTTGATTGGTAATCACAGTCATAAGTCATTTTGTGGCAACAGAAGCAATACCACACTGCCATTATTTTTACGCCCACTAGAGGGCACGTAGCTTTAAAATGTAAATATAGGTCGTAAAAAGGTACTTGCACAAACAACCTATAGAGTCATTTTTTGTTGAAGGACAGGCTCATGAATTTGTACCTGTATTGTATTACGCTATATTACACCATGGACGTGCACTTTGTAAAATGAATGGTGGAGGAATCAGCTGCAAGCGCCATCTTCTGGCAAAATGCAGGAATTATATACTCGTTTTTGAGGTGCATTTTGGATATTGAATGAGTGCACTCAAGAACGTCCACTATGGTTTCGGACACCCCTTATAGCATGTATAGCATGTATCCACCTCGAACGGCAATGACAACGCAACATCCCATTGGCTGTCTGACAGGAAATGGAGCACTGCCACTAATGTCAGTCTGTATTTACTCTTCTAAAAGTAGCAGAGACTTTAGGGAGAAGCAAGCAGCTATTTGAGGAAAATACCTGACAAACATTGTGTCAGAAGGACTTGATTAGGTTTGAGCAGAAGGCATTAAGTTCTGGGGAATGAAGTGCGGGAGAAAGCAGAGCAGCGATTAATAGTGACAGACAGGTTAATTCAGCGGCCAACTCTGCCAAAGCTTGTCCTACATGTCTCACACCTCTCACTTCTATTAATCTCCCACGCAAGTCTCTAGTACACACACACACACGTAAACACACGTATGCCTACGCATATACATGCAGCAACACTCTGCCAGCCACTTCTATGCTCTTGATTCTTAACGCATAAACACACTTGTGTTTTGAACTTTTGTTTGAACTGTTTCCCCTGCTGTGTTCTCATTCCCTGAACTCTGCGTGTGTTTGTTCAGATTACTTGAGTGCCTCTTCACATATAACGCATATACATATCCAACCCCCTTACCTTACCAAACATTTATCTACCGCCCCCAACAACAGAGGCTCAAGAAGCGTCACCTGAGCTGTGGTTGTATCAGAAATTGAATCGGCAATTTCCTCTAAATCCTGTCAGTTCAATCGAAAAAAAAAAAAAACTAAATCAATTATTTCATTTCAGTAGATAAACAGGACTGTGGTTTTAATGACTAACATGGATTCCCAGCAGTAATTACCATAATACTTGACTAAAAGCGCATTTGTTCTCTTTATGGCAGCATGTGACTTTTCCAGAGCTCTGATTCTGAGCAACAAACGCAAGTACTGAGCCTGGTTTTATAGCTTTGAGATCATCTGGTTTTAATGGCAGTGATGGTTCCATGAAGAACATTTACAATGAACATCAAACGGTTCTTTACTGTAGTTATTTTGGGAACTGTTCAATGAAAGATTCTGTGGGGAACTCAAAATGGTTCTTCTGTGGTGTTGCTGAGAATCCCTTTTGGAATCATTTCTTTTAAGAGTGCAGCTGTTATGAAACCCAGCATAATTAGTATCTGCAGGTCTAGTTTACTGCATTATTGTTTTTTAATCTTTTTTTCTTGAGGTCTAAATATGACCAATCAAGCAAAAGATCCTTTCAAAATCTATTTAGCTTCAGAAATATATAAGACAAAATATAGGGAGGGACTAGTTATTGGTTGAGAAACTTTCAGTGTCAATGTTAATGGACCCACAGGAAATTAATGTGGCAATTAATTGAAAATGATATAAAATAAGAAAAGCAGTCAAATTAGAAACCTCAATAAATCAATAAACTCAGTAATACCAAATGTTACACTTGGAAGCAAAGTGGTGGCGGTTTTGGGGGTTAGTGGACATTCAAAGTTAATCAAAGACGTGTGGACATGTATGGGGCCACTGTTCTGATTAAATATTAGAATATGATACACAGTAAACTCTTTAAAAGGAGTCATATAATGTTAATTTTCTACAAGCTGGTATGATTCTTTAGGGTCTTAATGAAAAGTCTGTAATATAGTTTTTTTTTTTATTTCGCAATAGTAGTGTAAAAAAACACCCAGCCGTATTCGTAGTGAAACTTGCTAATTAGCACATTATTAGGAAGGGTGACTTGCAAAGATTAATTGAAAGACATTATACTCACGGCTTCTGTAGGTGAGGCTGGATCATGAATGATTTCCGTGAACATAAACGCATTTCGGTTTATCAAGGGAACATTCCCTTCATAACTAAGGTAAAGTTAACGTTACTCCTCTGCGTCTTCAGTCACTCAGATGTCGGGAGGTAAATGACTACTGCTCTGTTCATTAATACATTCAACAACAAAACACCTCAAACTCTTAGGAGTCTTGCTTGTCTCTGCGTCTCGGTCTGATGACGGCTCACTCAGGGCGGGTCTGAGGTAAGACACCAGTTCAGTCTGCTAACACGCATTTAATTCCAAACAACTTGTAAAAGTGCATGCGTTATATGACCTCTTTAAAATTAATTTTCAGAAGTAGACCTGTATTCAACATGTAGACAGCTGAAGTCATGACAGGTTTCTGTCAGAAAGGTTGGTCTTATAGTTAGTATGAACAGTTAAATTGTGAAATATTATTAGTTTAAAATAGACGTTTTCTAAAGTAATTTATTCTTGCGATGCTAAAGCTTAATTTTTAGCATTACAACTCTCTTCAGTGACTCTTCAGTCTAACAGTCTTTAGTGTCACATGATTGTTTAGAAAAAATTCTAATATGCTAATTTGTGAAACTTCACACTGTGAAAACTGAAAGCAGAATAACACCACTAAAAACATAGCAGCAGTTACTCACTCTAGGCAGTAAAAAAAATGATCTAAACATAATATTCTTCAGTGAGCTGTCCTTTTTTTGTGCTCACCTTGCCTTGATCAGACAGTGTTGAGTACATAATTGGAGGCCCAAATTAAACTGCCTCACCACCAGTCTATTAAACCAAGAGCATTTCTGTTTCTGACAATAACCCATGACTCAGAAATATTACATGACTAGCTGTAGAGTTTCAGATCTGGTGTGGGTTGGTGCTTCACTTCTCACTGTGAAAGGAGCAGTCTGGTCTTTTGCTTTGAACTGGACTTAATATAAAGCTTCAGGAATTAAGATTGAGAGAGAACATGAATGCCACTCTTTATCTCTGATTTACTCCTCAGTCATATCCTTGCAGAAACACCATCCAATCACGTATAAAATGATAAAATCAACATCTCTGTCCTCAGAGGAATGTGTTGCCTTGCACAGAAACACACACTCCATCCATCAAGCTCAGTCGCACAGCTTTTTGCAGAACGTGCTTCACTAGCGGCGCCATTCGTCTAAACCGGTAGACTGGGACTGCAGCGGCCCGCAGCTCAGCAACGATGGTACTCGGCTCTCCATTATCATACAAATAACAGCCTTCAGTCTCACAGGCCAAATCTTTTATTGACTTCACCGCTGTGTCTCCCACTTTACAGACTTCCTCCTGCAGCCCCATTATTCCTCTTTAAGCTCCTTGTCTAGCATCGACCTTGATAAACTAGCTTATACAGCTCATGGGCAGGCAATCTCTGGATTAGTTCAACAAGTCACTTGTTGTGTACACAATCTAAAACACTTTAAGTGAAACGGAAATTGACCTGTATCACTTGGTAAAATGACTAAACACACATCGCGGTATATGAATAACTTTCAGTGTCACAGTAGTGACTGCAGGGGAAAATATATTTTTATATAAGTTTATATTTGATAGTTTATGTAGGATAAAAAGAGTCTTAGATATTCCATATAAAAATATATAGACTTTCATATTTTTCAGAATAATAACACTACTAGGCACCAGTTGTTCAAAAGGCTATCTGGATATGCAAATGCAATGTTTTGCTCTCCAGGATCAGGTAATCCGTCTTACTTTTCTTCTGGTTTTTCAAATCAAAAGTAGATTGGATCACAATGACCCAAATACAGACATTTTTAGACCAAATCTGTAGTGCTCTACTACATGGTGATGGAAAAATATATTTATATATGAGATGGAATATCATATCTGAACAAAATTTTAAACACAACTCTTGTTTTTGCCCCCATTTTTCATGATCTAAGACTTTTTCTATGTACACAAAAGGCCTATTTCTCACAAATATTGTTCATGAATCTGTCTAATGCTGAGTTCAGACTGCACGATTTTAAAAGTAGTCGCATCACAGATCTTTTCACACTGCATGGCTATCCGGGGTAGTATTTAGTCGCTGCTGTGTTCACACTGCATGATAGATCGGCGACAGGGGCTTTCACACTGCATGACTTTACAACAGGAAGAATCACTGACAACTTTGTCTCACTGCCAAACCCACGTGAGGAGTGACATGGAAACAACGCAAGGTCACGTGTGCAATTTGTATGGCAAGTTTCTTCCGGGTTACAATTTTTTATAATAATCTCACATGAGTACTTTGCATAGCTTCCATGTCATTTCTCATGTGTGTTTGATAGTGAGGCCTAGTTTGCGGACCGGGACAAAGTTGTCTGTGATTCTTCCTGTTGTAAAGTCATGCAGCGTAAAACCCTCTGACGCCGATCCATCATGCAGTGTGAACACAGCAGCGACTGAATGCTACTACAGATGGAAACTGTGATGTGACTACTGAAATCAAGCAGTCTGAACTCAGCATTAGGAAATTATTCCTAAGGAATTGTATACAAATCTTTGCAACATATGGCCATGCATTATCATGCACAGTGATGGTTGTGGATGAATGGCATACCTATGGGCCTCAGAACACCGACCCTCCAGGGCAGCACTGGTTTACAAACTCCAAGTTTTCGCTTAACCGCCTTTCTGAAAGGTTCCCCAGCTGGCTCGTTATCGCAGTTACAAATTGCAAGCCAAACCAGAAATGAGATGTACTCTAGCCCGAGTGAGACATGAGAGGAAGAAAGCCCAGTACCATGCAAGACCATCCGGCTTGCGAAGTTTTATGATTGCAAATAGAAATAGTGCATGCTCAGAGAGATGGAGAGTCCTTTACACAAGTAAGAAGCCCAGAAAAAAAAAAGAAAAATCTGGTCATTCTCTTTAAGGCAACTGTGTTCACTTCACACTACCTAAAAGACTGCAATAAACACATGATATGCCTGTGTGTCTGCTGTACAGAGCCACTGAGGCCAAAGTTCACACCTGCTGCTGGACGAAAACATTAGCTCTGTATATGTCAAACCAAAGAATTGAGCTGGATATTTCCAGTCCATGGCCAGATCGCTTGTGGGTCATAGGACTGTTGGTACATGTTTTAATATCTACCTTTTAATTGTTTGATTTTTGGTTTTGTTTAGTTTTGCTTTCACCCATAATGGTTTGTGTGAATTTGTTTGTGTGCGTTTCTACCATTAAACTTTTTTGCCTTTTTTTTTGTGTTTATAAGTTTTGTTTTTCGATCTATTTATTTAGGGTGAAGTGTAGCCAATATTCTGGATCTATACACAGATAAAAAAGATATTTAACAGTACGAAAACATAAGATTTATGCATAACTTGACCATGAAACGCATGACATGAAAAGCACACACAAGACCTCAATTCATAACCACTGGAAAGGCTGCTTAAATACTTGTGATAACAAAAAACACCTGGCCCTAATTAACATGAAAACCAAGTAAATTACAAGATATGACAAATTACAGTTTCCTGCCTGTATGCATTATTTATAAAAATTCTAAATTTAGATAACTTTCAGAGGGGCATATTGTGTGGTTATGGTCTAGCATTAATCGGAGTATTGCCAATATATAACACAATATGTAACCTAATGAAACCTAAAATCTAATCTTACAAGTTATCGTTATCATTAACCTTACTATTGACCTAACTATATATTTAGCAAACTTTGGCCTCTTAAATGTCTATGCAAACAATGCATTTACCCCGTTGACTTGTGTGTTGAAAATTTTACAAGCACAATTACCTCTGATGATAAAATAATGAGGTATCAAATTGAAGAACAGGCACTCGTTCCTGCAGAGAACCCTAATTAATCACACTTGAACCAGCTAATCAAGGTCTTCTAACTCACTAGGGTTTATCAAATCTTGCTCTGGAGGACAACAGTCCCGCAGAGTTTAGCTCAAACCTTAATTAAACACACCTGATCCAACTAATCAAATCTTATGTAAAAACTACATGGATGCTGCATCCGAAATCGCGTACTGCTTAAGTAGGTACTAAATTTAAAATTGAACGTACTACCCGATCGTTAAAAGTACGTTCTATATAGAATGAATGTGGGTAGTATGAATGGAATTGGGACGTACTGCATCCGCCATATTGATGTTGTCACATGTCATGCATCGTCACTACAGCACGAAAATGTAAATTTTCAGTAAGTCATCCATTTATTTAGATTGTGTTAAACAAGTGTAATTTAATCACAATAAACCACGTTTTTTTTTCCTGAGGTTCTTACACTTGAAACGAGCCGTGTCTCCGCTTCCCCCATTTTTCGAATATAATGCCTCCTCTCCCAGAGCATCATGGAATAGGAAAGTGTCCATGGTATGTGTACTACAGAATTTGGGCAGAAGCAGTAGGTCATCCTTCTCGCCTACTGAATTTCAAAGACTATGAATTCGGACATACTACTCCCCTCACATACTCTTTTTCGCGTACTATATAGTAGGGAAGTATGTGAAGTATTTTCTAAAGATTCTGATGACGTTATATATCTCTCCACTGTGATTCTCCATAACATGTTGTCTGACTAATTAAGATATTGAAAATAAAAAATAAAGAGACATTGCCCACTACAAAAAATGGTTTCTATGATTTTGGGAAACAATTGTGTTTTGCCAGTTAAAAGGTTACTCCAACCCAAAATTAACGTTTTGCCCTTAATCACTTACCCCCATATTCGGAAGAAATTTAAAGATTTTTTAGATGAAAACCAAGAAGCTTGTGACTGTTTCATTAACTGTTAAGTAATGACCACTGTCAAGGCCCAGAAAAGTATGAAAAACTAAAATAGTCCACCTGCCATTAGTGGTTCAACTGTAATGTTATGAAGAGAATACGTTTTGTATGGAAAGAAAACAAAATAACGACTTTATTCAGCAATTTGGTCACCGATGCGTCACTGTAGCACCATTTTGGAGAGTATGCACTGGAGACAAACTGTCAGCCACACCACAGACAGATACACAATTTTCGTTCACATCAAAGTGTAAATATTTTTTTTCAATTACGCAATATATACTGAAATATTACGCCATCACACCCAGCCCTTTCGATTTGTATATATTTTGGTCGAACTTTGTCTTTAATATGATGTTAATTAGATTGTGGGTGTAATTAACTTGGACTGTAATAAACCTTGAAGCCTCAAGCTTGTCGGAGAGTGATACTATCATGACTGTGGACTCGCCAAATTAAACCAAGCTCCCAGCCTCTGACTTAATTAAAAAAAAGCCAAAGTGTAATTAATATTAAAAGGGAAAGCTGACTCTTGTGGATCCTCTGAGGATAACTTAAGATTCTGAAAATGAGGCTAAAGGGTCCGTGTGCTAACATTTTACGGTATTGCCTGTCAGGGAATACCCTCATAAGCTCAGTCACTAGCCTTGGCGTAAGAGAAATGAAGAGATTCTCCAATGATTCCTGTCTGTGCATGTATAACACCGTGTATCTCTGCGGCAACGATGTTTCCAACACACTCCACTTATGATTGGATCTCCCCTGCTCCCAAATCACGTTACGGCAATACGCCGGCAGAATTTCATTAGGCCTTCTGTAGCCTCAGAGACACTGCATTGGCTTTAAAGAAAAATGCGCTTATCGTATTTCATCAATTTCTCGTTTGTAAATTGCTTTTAGTTGCAGTTCATGACAGGCCATGTAATAGACTGACATTTATTTTCATTTGATGAAATGCTAAATATATGTCCGTATGAAATTTGCAGGGCTACAGAGCAGGCAGAGGAAACGGTGATGCCAAGTAGTGACTCTTGCTAACATCGACAGAGCTTTGGGCAGTGCTGCAGCTCTGGGGAAGCATAATGGAATATCTAAATGGCCTAATGGACATTAAAAGTAGGAGCAAGAGCAGGGGCACGTCTCTTTAAATTACACTTTCATTTTAGACCCCAACATCCATATTAACCTTCCACTTGGGGTCATTCGCACTTAATTTTATTACAGTAAGCAAGCTACATTAATAAAGACATCTGATGAGAGATGTAAAGCAGCTCTGGCACATGAGTGGAAACATGAGTAAAGGATCATGAGAGTTAGAAGGTGATGAGTGTTTTAATCAAGTCTACTCATATCAGTAGGGAAAAAACTAGAGTAAAAGGCCATTGAGTACATTTACTTACTGTCAGAGGTTCTTGCATATGGCGGTTTAATTATGACTTTCATTTTATTTGTTGGTTGGAAAGCATGCAGCGACAGGCGGAGATGAAGGCAAGTGCTTCTATCAGTCATTCCACAGAGTGACCACTTCTTATACAATTTTAAAAAACGCTGGAGACACTCACAGACAAAGGACTGAGTGAAAGCAGCAAACGGCATGCTCATCCCTCACTGTGCTTCTCACTTTGATTATGTCCCAAATGGCTCACTTGAAGTGGACTAGTCTCGTAGTCTTTGCTTGTTTATGCTCACGAATCCCACAAGATTGTACGATGGAGTTTCTAAAAAATCCGGCCCTGGAGGATTTCTTTGACTTGAACTCAGATTAAACTTGCATACTTGTAAGTATCTAGTAACTTTGAAGACCTTGCTCAGACATGTTTGATTAGGGTTGGAGCTAAACTCGGTTGGCCTGCCAGCCCTGGATTTGAGAAACCCTGCTGTATGGTCTGCAAAAGTATTACAAATTGTGTTTGCAAGTTCACATGTTTACTTGGGAGCAAACTACTTCATGACGTCACCAACAAAAGTCCCATTTAATGCCAATTTCTGACTATTGTACAGCAGGTCATTTTGATACGCACCAGCACGGTTTGCTCGAAGTAACCATAAATGATAGATAGGCAGTGTTTTAGTACTCAAGACCAGACAAAATCAGTCTGAGGTACTACAACAATGAATACTTTTATGCCAACTTGTGCATATGATCCACTCTGTAATTCTGGATTGAAACACACTGGTTTGCATAAAACCAAATTGGGCAGCTCTGTAGTTAGCACTGTTGTCTCACAGCAAGAAGGTCCCTGGTTTGAGGAGGCCTTTCTGTGTGAAGCTTGCATGTTCTCCCATGTGTCAGTTTGGGTTTTCTATGGGTAGTGGCTTGTTCGGTTTAGTTCAGTTTTATTGACATAGCACATAGCACAATGTCCAGAAAAGCTAACACACAACCAGTACATTAAAATCGTCACAATGTCTCAATATCTCAGCTCAGTTTAAAATAAAAGCCGAAGAATATAGGTGTGTCTTAAGACTTAAAATGTGCAACATTGTGTATGAATTAGCTGGTTATTGCAATGAGTTTAGCCATAGATGCTGGAATAGTTTTATGAAGAATACAAACAATCAAAAATAAAACCAAATAAACCATTAGTAATTAATCTGACTGAAAAAAAAGTCTTAAAACACTTTGATTAAGCTCTTTATGTTCAGTCAATTGGATTGAAAGGGGTGGTTTATTCTTTTTCTAATACGACTGAGAGTACACTCACAGATGGATAATTGAAAACAAATAAATAAACAGTGTAGGAGAATGCTGGAAACTATATTTGTGCATGAGTATGAGTGCAGTCTGTTTAAAACAAAAGCTGTACATAAACAAACTCCTGATGACGCCAGTAAGAAATCAAATTACACATTGAGTTTTGATCGTACAGATAAGAGCAATACATCAATCGAATCTGTGAAGGGTCTACTTTAATCTGTATACACGTATAACAACAACACAACTTGTGCAAGTGTGCAGCCTGCCTCATTGGTCTGCACGATCTTCAGTAAGCAATGCCTCACTAAAATGAACTGAAACTCAGCAAAAACTCCACAAAGAGACATGAGAGTTATATCTGTAGAAAGCTTGTCTACTATTCCACTAAGACAGTCTATTCAAAAAAAAATATTCTGTGATGCAGGTTGGTCAATAATATGTTATAAGTAGCTGAAAAAAGCACAAATATCAGAGCATGTCCAAACATCTCAAGGGCCCCAAAATCACCTCAGACCCCAGAGGGTTAAGTAACACAAAAACAGACTTTATTCACCCCAGTGGAAAGCACATTTACACTGAATTATTCAGTTCCTTCTTAGGCCTCTTCTTCGAATTGGAATCAATCATATGTTGGTCTTAATGTTGACTCAGACTCTACAGCACTCTATAGAAGGTTTTTTCAAATCTGGAAAAACCCTACCCAGCAGAGTTTAACTCATAACTCTGATCCAACTGTAATTTTCTGGTAACTTTGAAGACCTCGAATTGCTTATTCAAGTGTGTTTGAATAAAACTAGGGTAACCCTGATCTGTGACCATATGGACTGACGTGTAAGTTACAAGAAGATCACATAAAGGGTACCATTTGGATAAAGGCTAACTACCCTGAAATGTATCGTTTTAATAATCTCAGCTCTGTTTTTCCGAAAACTGCATCTGCGTTAGCAATCTAAAGGCTGGGGACATCGAGCAACGGTCAGGCTAGTTTGTTTGTTTTGTTCCTCTCGTCGGGCTCAAGTCGGGCTCTTTTCAGTTAGCTGTCAGAGCCAATCAGGACCATCAGCGATAGTGAGAACTCTGATTGAATATTCAGCTTAGCAAACGAGTCGGTGCCCAAGCATTAAGCGAAAGTGATGAAAACAAGCACGTAAATGAAGGTGGTACACATAGAAAGCTGTATAAATGTAACATGATCTTTACCAATCATTCTAATACGCAAATAGTTTCATAACAACATGAGTCGTTATATCGTTCATCCTGTGTATTGTTTTGGTCTCGTTTTAATATATACCATCGGTAGACAGTTAATTCCTCTCACGCACACGCATGTGTCAAGTTTGCTGTCAGCTCTAATGTGTGTGTGCAGCTTTTTGTTTGACGCTGCCCATGAGAAGTAACATCACCATCTGCTTTCATGATCGCTAGTTCTTCGAGGTCGGCTTGGAGTGTCCTGGTCCTAAGGAGTTCTCCCGTACATTTCATTAAAGTTTAAGTTTACTAGGTTTTATAGCCTCCCTCTAGTTTGTCCCGCACACAGCTGTTACAGATGCACACTCCATTTCTCATCTGTACCAGTACACCAAATACAACTACTGTCAGAAAGATGTTATTTAAAAGTTTTCTTTTTTTTCTTTTTTTATTCTCAAAACCTCTCAATGGAATATCCATCATATAAACTCCTTCTCAGGTAGGGAACTGACAAAATTCTTTAACAGGGTATGGGAAATGTGTTTCTTTGATGAGCTGTAAAGCCTCAAATAGCTTTTCCTCTTAAATGTCCCTGGCAACATTTGTTGAAAAATCATTGTTTACAGTAGGTCAGGGTCAGGCTGCATCAGCCTGCTTTCGGCTGGATGAAGTAGACTACTCACAAACCTTTCTTTAGGTGCAGCGCCAGGGAGGTGTGCAATTTGTTGCTTCCTGTCGTGGTTGAGAGAGAGCATCTCTGTGCCTCTATGAATGTCATTTTTCCTGTATTATTAGAGAGCTGCTTTTGTCTGCATGTCCTTGAGGAGTGTATGTGTGTGTGTGTTCCTGTATCTTATCAGTGAAGGAAAACATTTCTTTCAGATTTTCATCATCATGTATTGTGCTGGAGTTCATTGTGGAGTCACTGTGTGGCATGCCAGAATTAGTCGTCTCCTTAGTAGAGGCTGGAATTGACACTCAATTAGAAATTAAAACGTTCTTTATGATTACAAAAAAAAAACAGTGGGATAGAAATACGAGCCTCTTGAATGCATGCTGTCAATTGAATTTAAATTTGCATGAGTAAAGCAGCACTTGAGTGATGTATAGAGGCAAGATTATTTATAGATAAAGTATATTCAATGTAAAGTTGCAGAATATTTTGCTATTGCGTAATTTAATGGTCTTTGTCTGTGTCTCACCCCTCCCTCTATCCATCATATTAATTTGACTGAGTGCTACTATCACAATATAACAAACGATGTGAATGGACTCCCAGTCATATAATTGATTAAGTCTTGGGTAGTGCTAAGGTCACTTCATAAATCTTTGTAGACTTTTGACAAGCTCGTCTTTTATTACAGAAATCTGTCACACCAATATTATACAATACATAAACAGTGCTTTCATCATAAGGCAGAGATTCCCAGCTCAACAATTTAAGCTTAAGATTTTAAGTAAATAATTTAACAACACATCCTTACCACGGTTAATGGTCATATGACATTAATAAATAAATAATAAATACAAAATCTTGGGAAGTGAACCTTGATTTGCCATTTTTAAGGCTCCTGGTGTTGTTGGGGGAGTTTTCTATAGTTTTACATACATTTAAGGCAAAAACCTTTCTAGATTCAAGGGTTAGTTCACCCAAAAATGAAAATACTGTCATTAATTACTCACCCTCATGTTGTTTCAAACCTTGTTCATCTTCAGAACACAAATTGAGATATTTTGATGAAATCAGAGAGCTGTCTGATCCTTCGTAGACAGCAATACAATTGATCCAGATCCAGAAACGTAGTTAAAATACCTAATAATCCAGAAAAGTCCTTTCTGGATCTGGGATCATTTCAGTTTTGCTGCTGTCTATGGAGGGTCAAATAGCTCTCTGAAATCTTCACTAATATCTTAATTTGTGTTCAGAAGATGAACAAAGATCTTATGGGTTTGAAATGACATGAGGGTGAGTAATGTCTGTAGTTAGGGTTAGGGTTAGGTTAGGGGGTAGGGGTTAGGGTTAGGGGTTAGAGTTAGGGTTAGGTTTTGGAAAGATTACAACAGTTTCCCCCTCACCCAGCACTCGTCTAGGAAGGTTTGGAATAGGGAGACTGAGGAAAGGGCACTGGCCGACAACTATTAGACTATTCCATCCGGCTCTTAATCCCATCCATTTAGGAGAACAGCCTTGTTTGGCCTCCTGGAATTTTATGTTGGGCTACTTATTTTTGAAGTTGGTCCCAGATCTCTCTAGATCCTAGAAAGCAAGGTTTTTCAATCTGAACCTACTCCCGACCGGTGATCCAAACCACAGCCAGGTAAGCTACAGAAAGGACAACCCGCCCGGGCATCGCTTTCCCGTCCTGAAAAAATAGGACTACCACTGAATCCCTCCCACTAATTCCCCCGAATGATTTTCCTACACTCCTGACCCCATAACAGGGAGGTGTTAGTGCTTGGGCTTGTTTTCGGGTAAGTTTCTTGCACCCTTGGCCTTGTACAGGCCGGTTTATGGTTAATTCCTTGCACCCTTCCCCCCTCACGGGTAGGTGTTAGTGCCCGGGTTTGTTTTTTAGGGGCAGTTCCCTGGTTTTGGGGGCTCACTTCCGATACCCCTGACCCTATGACTGGTAGGTGTTAGTGCTCGAGTTTGTTTAGGGTTAGGGTTAGGTGAACTAACCCTTTCAGTCTCACTAAACACCACCTTTCCATGAGTCTACTCTGCTCTGATTGGTCAGATGACCCAGTCTGTTGTGACTGATCTAGCGAACACACCGCAAAACTGGATTTACCTTGGTATAATTAAATAATTATCTATAATTACCTATTTGTATAATGGTGTATGTATAATGGTACTGAAACATTTGTTTTCCTCCCTGTATCGCTTTCCTGCTATGTGAGCTGCTAAATTAGCTGTACTGTGAAACAGCCAATCAGAGCAGAGCTTAACATTATTATTCATGACCCTTCAAAAACAGAGCCACTTAAGCCACATACCTTCTAAATAGATGTCAGAGAGATATTTAAACAACACAATGTAACTCCTAATCATACGTGAAATCAAACTGCCCACTTAGGAAGCAACACTGATTGACAATCAATTTCACACCCTGTTGTGCAAATGGAATAGACAACAGGTGGAAATTATAGGCAAATTAACAAAACACCCCCAATAAAGGAGTGGTTCTGCAGGTGGTGACCACAGACCACTTCTCAGTTCCTATGCTTTCTGGCTGATGTTTTGGTCACTTTTGAATGCTGGCGGTGCTTTTACTCTAGTGGTAGCATGAGACGGAGTCTACAACACAAGAACAGGAACAGGAGGAGCACTGCAAAATGACCTCCAGCAGGCTACAAATGTGCACGTGTCTGCTTAAACGGTCAGAAACATGAGGATAGTATGAGGGCCTGATGTCCACAGGTGGGGCTGTGCTTACAGGCCAACACCATGCAGGACATTTGGCTTTAGTCCAGGTCTGGGAGGAGATCCCTCACGAGACCATCCGCCACCTCATCAGGAGCATGCTCAGGTGTCATACAGAACCGTGGAGGCCACACACACTACTGAGCCTCATTTTCACTTGTTTTAAAAACATTAAATCAAAGTTGGATCAGCCTGTAGTGATTTCAAATCCAGACCTCCATGGGTTAATCAGTTTAATTTCCTTTGATCATTTTGGTGTGGTTTTGTTGTCAGCACATTCAAATAACAAAGTATTTAATAAGAATATTGATTTAGTTCCCTTTTTTTTTTAGCAGTGTACTATATCAATCCATTCTGTAGCACCTTTAATGCACAATATTTGCACCAAAAAATTATAAGGATTGATGCTGATATCATCCAAAACCACACTTTGAGGTGTTTAAAACTTTGGAGGTCAATTTAGATGGATAGATACAATAAACTCATGTTTTAAGTGTATGGAAGAGAGCACCATGAACACTGTGCATAAAAAGAGAGTACGTCTTACAGGTTTGGAATAACATACATGTGGTCTAAATAATATAGTGTATGTAATGACTTAATTAGAGGGTTAGATTATATTTAATAGTTAAATATAGTACAAAAAAAAAAAGAAATTTTATGCATTTTTGTTGTGTAATTCGCTTTTGAGAAAGCAACTCTATTGCCAGTATCCCCAGCATTATCCCCACGGGAGCTGTATGGGATAGTGTGTTTGCTTCTCCATAGAGCTGAAAGGCTTTTATGAGTTTTTAATGTTTTCCCCTCTTTCCTTTAGCTAACTAGTCAATGGCGTTATTAAACCCTGTGTTCAGCTCCTTTCATGTGGTGGTGTTTACACTTTACTTGCTCACTGCTGTTACTCCCTCAAGTGGAAAAGACTTTTCCATATAAAAAAAGCATATAAAATAGCGTATGAAAATGACACCGGGAACAATTGACTCTCGGGTGAGCTTTATGCCAGCTTGCTGTGAGACTGAGCAAGACCGTAGGGAAGCTTTAAAGAAAGAGTTCATCCTCAAGGCGTACCAAACTCGTTTTATAATCTTACCTGAAACACAAAAGCAGGTGGGAAACAGAATAGCCAAAATTTTTATTTTACATACGTACATAAAGTGGGTGACGATTTAAAATACCAAGCTTTTTTGTGCTCTGGATCCTGGCTATATAATTTATCATCCACTTTTCATGCATGGAAAATAAACAGATTGGAAATTCTGCCCAACATTTTGCACATTAATGATATTTTTTAAAGCCAATAGTAGTAATTATGAAACAATTACATAAACAATTGACAAAAATAAGTCAAGTGGGTCAAAAGGTACTAATTACATTTATTACATTCAAAGTACATTATGATCGTATATTCTTGATTCTTTTTCACAAATGAGAACCTACAGAGAAAGATATGGAAGCATGTATGAATGATTGAGTAGATGGATGGTGAAATACTGCAAAAGCATTACATAAAATGGAAAAATTTATATCCAGACAGTGGAAATATTAATTATAACACATCTTATAGTGTAGTTTTGAGAATGATGTAACCAAAATCTTTGCCGAATTGTAAAACAAGGTTTAGTTTGGAGATACGGTGAGTCCTGTAGTGATGAGATTCTTAGTGGTAATGACAGTTGCATAACATTATTCAAAGAAACACAAAAAATTAGTCAGCAAGGTCCAAGTGCATCATCTGTCTACTTGAGCAAGTGGGTGGATGATTCTGTGATTGCAGGACATTCATGATGTTCCAGTTTCTAGATTAAGTTTGAAACAAGAACCACTCTTTAAGCTTTAAGATATGCGTAACGATGGTGAGTTCTACATGGATTAGCATCAAATCACATACAGATTGTGAGGGTCAACCATGTAAATACTGGAGCTAAATTTGCTAAAGGGAATGAAAATTTTGCCATCTTGACCTCACCCTCATGTGGTCCTAAACCCATACGACTTTGGTTAATCCTCAAAATATAGATTTTCCATTAAACTTTACTTTAAAAGTCCACTTTAGACATTCAACTAAATAACATACTAACCAAAAAGTCAAATATATGTTAATCAAATAAAGGAATCATATCTTGGATCAGACATTCAATTTATATAGATTTGCTTTACAACACCTTTATAAACTTTTGGCTACATGGACTTTTAACAGCGAGATTGAAATTTTTGGGTTTGTCACATTAAATGATCATCCCACGTGTCTACAGAATATACAAGTTGTTACGATTTTAAAAAAGGCTAACTATAGTTTTAGGTTATAGTTCTATCAAGGCTGAAAAAAAAATGGATATCAATATTATCGCTGGGTCTTAGCTTTTTAAAAGACCTTATAATTGTCAAGGCATATTTAAAGCGCCTTTATTATGGGTAAAAAGTCCCAAACAACAGGTTGACGTATTAAATTAAAAAAAAAAACATTTTCGTTGTCTTATAATATGCATTTATTTTTGACATTGGTCGTTAACTCCCAAACTAATCGCTCAGCGATTAATTTTTCGAAACCCTTTCTTTGTGTGAAGTTTTAAAGCAGATTTAAAGCTTTGCAGGATGTTTTCATTCACTTAGAGCTGTGTTACTCGCTGCATGAAGTCCAGGTTTTCACTGTAAAACCCAGCCAATCGCTGCTCAGATCTAGCCCAAAACTGGATTATTTATGGTGGTAAGATAAGGATCGGATTGGCTTACGATGAAGGCGAGACTAATTAGTAAATGGTGCCCAACCTGGTCTCACGGCAATTTGTACATATTTTACGAGGTGGCTTATTCGTACAAATTTGTATGACCTCACTCGTACGAAATCATACGATCGATTCTAAATCGTACGTATGTTACGAGATGCCAATTCGTATGAATTCCTAATGAAGTCCTAAACATAACCCCGCCCATAAAGCTACCTAACATATGGTTTTAAACAAATTGTATGAGTGAGGTTGTACGAATTGGCAAAATTGAGCACAAATTGCTCGTGAGACTGTGTTGGCTGTGTCTAGTAATCGTCAGCCCTTTCTCCGGAAATTAGTTTGGAACTTCATAAAAACAACATAAAACTTTCACAACACAAAAAGTTGTGAAAAAACAGCTCCCTTCTTTCAGTGTGTGCCAGTATCTCCCTCACACAGCTATTCATGTTCAGTTCAACATCTAACGTTAGGTCTATTCCAGCACAATAGTTGCAAAAAACTTTGATCATTTTTTTCGATCATTTCCTACTTAGACGTGATGGACTACAGTTCGCTTTTGCATGAAATATAACTGTGGGTAAATGTGTAATCGATACGGCTAAATGATAGACTGACGTGCATGCATTTAAACAGGAATCCACTGCTGCAGCTGTGGCCCAGCAGACACGCTTTAGCTTATGATGTATAAGGTTGCATTATGTTTAGCAGATGGACCTTCATCACATGCTGCCTGTCCCTTTTGAAAGAGAAGTACACTTTCTTTTAAAAAGAGTGCTTGTTACAGAAGCAGTGTATTTTAAATGGGATGTAATGCTTTCAGGCGCATGTTAGTTGTAAAATAAATTAAAATGTATTAGACATAGATGATCTTTTGCGTCTTGTACTTGGCTTTATTTAGTTGCGATAAAAGACTATGCTAGGTGAAGCAGGATATCAGGGTCGTGTAAACAGGATACAACCAGGAGAGTCCCAGTGTCCTATATTTAATTAGTTGGTATTAATTTCATATTCAAATTCATATTGATGCAAATTTGATTGATGTTTTTTAGCCACTTGTTAAAAGGGTGAACTATTTGTGTCAGGGTATCCAGTTATCTGAAGGTTTTTATTAATTGAACGAATAACAACATGACCAAAAGAACAGATCAATAAATAAGAATGACAAACATTCAGCTATTTCCAGCCTGATCTCACAGCAATTTCAACATATTTTATGAGGTGGATAATATGTACGAATGACCACCTAACCCTGCCCCTTAACCTACCCGTCACTGGCCACCTTGTAAAATACATAAATATTGGTCGTGAGACTGTGTTGCTGTTCCACCCGGATGGTCAGTTAGAGAAATGGCAATAAATGCTATGATTTGATGTATATTTAATGAAGCGTCTGTCACCTAATATTATCCACTGGATCATTAAAAGGCTTATTCAATGTCGCTGTGCTTTCTCTGGTCTCGGTTCCAATTACTCTTAAGAGCTAATTAGCAATGAATACATTATGGCTTTAATATGTACACCATAAGAAAGAAAGTGCCTGAAAAAAAGGACATGAAAAACACTTTTCACTCTTGATTTCATTGAGAAAGCCTGAAACCCATATTGTTTATTCTAAAATAATAAGCATATGCATTCGGTACAAAGAAATATTTTCGTAGATTCTTATAACAGTTTTGTATCCCAATGATCCCAGCATAACACTGGATAAAATTTTCAAAATAGAACATGTGATGACTCTTTGATTGTGTGTGTGTATAGCGAGAGAGGAAAACTAATATAATGCCATTTTAATATTTCCTAGTGTTTTCAAACTTGTATAGATTGTATGTCACTTTTTTCTCTAGATATTGGTTACATGCTTTCATAAATATCCTCAGACACGCAAAGGAAAAGCATGGTTAAAGTCATCACAGTGGCAGAACGATGATACTTGCTTTTTTTTTTTTTTTTTGACACACATATTGATGTGATGCTGGATTCTCAGCGGAGGTGCAATCATTGCACTTCCACTTGGTAAGACTATGTGCACAGGCCATTATTCTCAAGGAGCTGGGAATGAATCAAGTCCTCCACGCCCACAAAACTTGATTATTACAACTAGATGTGTGTGTTAGGAATCCCGAAGGTGCTCTCCGTCGCCATAGCAACACCCAGCATAGTCAGGCGGGGTTCTGGCTGTGAGAAGAGGATATGCTCGGGTCGACCACAACGTGGGGTCCGGGACCCCTTACGGGACTGTGAATTCGCATTATCACATTTCCCCAACATCAGAACGAGAGACAGACATATCACACATGTGCTTGGCCCGTGCTCTCTCCTCTCGTCTTTATTCTCATTGTGATGACATGACTCACCGGATATTATGTGTCCCTCAGTGTTTCCGTCCAATTACGCAGAGCTCTGCGGTAATGAGGCTGGCTCCAGAGATCTGTGGGGAAGTCTTTAAAAGACCGGAGTGATCCGGCTCGCACTGATCTGGTCTGTAGCTAATGTCTCTTTATGAGTCCCTGGGTAGTTGGTGCTGAGGAAAAGTGATTAAAACCGAAACGTGCTGGAACAACAAACTCAATATATGTGACATTCTCCCATGAGTGACCTTTAAATGAACATAATTGTTATTTATAGCTTAATGTGCGAGGACGGATACTGTGGCGACATGTCAATTACCACAGACAATCATATTGACTCGTCTTTCAACGTGTACAGATGAACCGGGATTTTAAAAGGAAGTTTAGCAGCATAAACACAATCAATAACAGCCTTTTGACATCAGTATTTAAAATATCTGTTGTTTTCAGTATGTTACATCGATAAAGTTACAGTGAACGAAAATCAAAACGGAAAATACAAAACTGAAAAGTAATTCAAAGCATGAATTAAAACTATAATTAAAAGTATTAATTAAAACGAAACATCATTAACATTTAAAATATCTTTTATTGAAGTATAACAAGGATTATTATTATTATTATTAATCGTGCGGCCCATAAAAAATCCCATAGATTTAGCATTATGATCAACTTTGATGGATCGTAGCGCAGAGTGGGAATTTCGTAGAAACTTGAACTTAAAGACATGAGGGTGAGCTCGTCTGACTCAGGGCAGAAAACATCCAATCATGAATCACTTAAGTTCTTCCTAGCCATGCCCTAGCAACCATAATGGAGCACCCTAGCAACCCAAATCCCAATAGGCATATATTTAAATCTGAATGTCACAGAGAGACATGGGGGTTGGTTTATATAATTCATACAGAAAAATAGTCTTTATATTATCATTACTGCCAGCTGCCATGCCACTCCCTAGTAACTAAATACAGTACCCTAGCAACCATTTAGCAAGCCCTATATCTTTGCATCAGAACATCATATAGACATGGGAGTTGGTTCTTCTGACTCATGTTAGCAAACTGGACTTCAGACATTGTAGTCATGTTAGCAGTGCTACATGCTAATAGTGATTAGCTAATTCATGCTTAGAGTTCTATAAAACTCAATGGTAACAAGCAACCAAGCGCATAGTTTTGCAAAGGCAAGCACCATTCACATTTTCTTCAGGAAATGTACTTTCTAGTGATTATTATTACTTTGAGAATTATGTTTTAGTATACAGAGAATCATTCATTTTTTAAAAGGTCGGTTTTAAAAGCAGCTCTATAGAAGACAATAGCATAATTTAGTTCATGTTTTGTCATCAGTGAAATCAAATCAATGATGCTACTGAATATTAAGTGTCTTTTAAACAACAACTAATGGAGGAAAAACCTCAGTCAAGGATGTTATTCTCTGGCCAAAATGAATTTTCTTACGTTCAGTACAAGCTCTCTTTCAGGTCTGCTTCCATTTAAAAGTCCTTTAAAAGTCTTTAAAGCTATAAATGTGAATAGATATTTTAACCCCCAAATGAAACAGCTTTTAAACAGTGTTAGGTTAACATGTCAGATTTAATAGGTTTGGTGTCAGTATATTCAATTATGAGACAGGGGTTCAGTTCCCAAATGTATACCTTAAATTTTCTTTGATTTGTTTTTGATAAAACATCTACCAAAATATTAAAACAAAAATGTTATACAGCAATGATGTTGGTTCTAGTTATGTTTGCATGCTCAGTTAATGCAAACAGCTCAAAAAACAAACATTTTTAACGAGGAATCCATTTATGTGCTTAACCAAAAGCAGGCACTTTCCCATGTCTGCTTTTAAAACATCTAGTAACCATTTGTAAGTGAAAGAAAACACATTTCCATTTGTTTTTTGGAAAAATTGCCCGTGGTGATTGGCATCTTGCCGCTGCAGATGCTGGACAGAACATGAGCTGGAATATTCCTCTTTCTCTTCCTGTTCCAGATCTCTGTTTGTTGCAGGCTGTGGTGCGAAATGATACAGCACCAGAGTTGCGGCTCCTCCAGTTACGCTCCCCCCTCATTTATAATTCTAGATTAAGTCAGTGCAGATAGCGAGGTCAACCACAGCTGCCTTGTTCGCAAAAGGCAACATCATTTCCTTCTAAAGCTATTAGACTTTAATATAGCGACAGCACTTTGTAGCTCTCAATTGATTGCTTTTTATATTACCGCAATGGCAATAAGTCTAACTTTCTTGCCTCCTCTCTCACACATGTCATCATTATCTGTCCTTCCCCCTTCCTCTCCATCTCTTGTTTATCTCCAACCAAACATCATCATTCCTTTTAGAGTGCAGGTAGAGTTCTATGTGAATGAAAACACTTTCAAGGAACGTCTGAAGCTGTTCTTCATCAAAAACCAAAGATCCAGTGAGTTCTTGCCCCCAGGCCGAGGGGCGGCACTAATTGTGGCTTTCCTTGTCCTGTGAGGTGATAGTTTGTTTTTGCTTTCACGTGGAGTGCTGTTGACCCATGTGAGTGGCTCTGTGGAGCTGGTGCTGGGTAATTGCTTGGTCTTGTATTTGTTTCTGCGCGTTTGATGTGCTGTCCTCTAGCTGTCGTGTCCTGTCCGTGAGTACTCGGCTTCGTGTTTCTGTTGTTTGTGAAGCTCTTTGTAATGCTGATTGCTGACGGCCTAACGCTTTTCTTTGCAGGTTTGAGAGTGAGACTCTTTAACTTCTTCCTGAAGGTTCTGAGCTGCCTGCTCTACATCGTACGAGTCCTGCTAGACGACCCACGGGAGGAGAGAGACTGGTGAGACACAGCCACATGGCACATAAGACTTGTTCTGTGCACTCGACTTGAAAGTTGTTTCAGTAGGCAGTAGGTATTTAGTCTTTTACTGTATCTCATCGTGGCCTTGTTCTAAAGGTGCTTTACCTGGGATCTGCAGAACTCAATGCAATTGAAATTCAAAATTGTAAAGTGCATGTGCGGTTAAAAAAAGCAGGGTCTCGCAGGCAAGAGTAGGACAAATAATGGGAAAGAATTTGTGAGAGAAACAAAACAAATACATTTAGCAAAACAACCGAAAGCAATGGAGGACCCTTCACGTCGAAAAGCGACTAAAAAGGTGTACCTAGAGCTTCAAAAAGCGTTGCAAAAGGTTTTTGACCAAACATCAAAATGTGACGAGTTGGAATGAGACTGTGTTGATGTGACAGTCACAAGCCTCCCGGATTTCATTTTAATTCATTGCATTATATGGTGGACACAACACTAACATGCTGTATCAATTAAAATAGCTCCATTTAATAAAATAATGATTTCACACAGAATGTTGGAAGCATTTGTGCTAGAGTTTTTAGCTTAGCAACATGATCTCTAGTGACTAACTGCTAGCTGTCAGATGGAACGAATCTATATACATGTAGTAGGTAGTGTTTAATTGCTTAAGGTGACTGACTCAATGTACTGGTACTGTTACTAGAAGGTGTTCCTGCTCACGTATCAGCTGAATGGCTGTCTGCCCTGCAGAAAAAACCCACATATGCTGGTGAGATATGTTTTGAGGCTAGGATGCTGGTTTGAACCAGTTTTAAACCAGCATCCCAGCTTCAAAATATACCTATCCAGCTGTTTTTTCAATATGGTGCACTTCCATTGATAGTTGCTGCCTTATATCACTGCTCATTACCAAACAACTGAACTTTGTCACATCACCCGCAGTGAGTTTCATTCATGTCATTAGAAATCACCAACTCTCACTAGGAGTACAAAGAAGGATGACAACTATAGACAAAGAGATCTGTTGCATTTTTTAAGTGCAAATGAAATGTTTTCTGCCAATGTGCAGAGGAACAGCATATCGAGGGGCTCACGCCAAAGAGATGCCAGTGAACGACAGGAAGGAGAAGGGTGGTCAAAAGTGAAAACCGTGGGATCTATTTTCAGTTCAGAGAAGAGTTCATGTAGTGTCGGAGAGAGTGTGGGTGGATGAAGGGAAAGTGAGATCTGGAGAAACAATCTGGAGAAGATTGAAGTGCCTTTGGATAATCCATGCATAAAAACTCTTATCTGTGTGTGTTTGCTTCCCTTGCAGTCCTGGCTGTCTCCGGCAGAATGCCTCTGCCCACAACAGAAGCCATTTTGACTGGTAAGTATCCAGGATCTTGACTCTGGCATGAGAAATGAAGATGGTGGCCAAGGGCCAGAAACACAGACATACGGCCATTTTAATAGAGAAGATCTGAAGAAAATCAATGCAATAATTTGTAATGTTTGTGAATCTTTTGTGAAAAGAATTTTGACGCTCAACTCTTTTGATATTTTATATTAAGCATTACCTTGTGAAAAATAAGTGTACTTAAATTGCATTGAATGGGTTTTAAAACTGTACTTGCAGATAATACAATATAATACAATATATCACACAATCACGTGTGCGCATAGGTTGTTCTTTTTCAACCATATTTCATTTCATTTGAAAAAAAATATTATTTGGTAATTTAATGGAATAAAAAGGTTCAAGATTGCATTTTTTAAAAAAAGAAAAAATAAATTTAAACAGTTATATATTTTAATTTAATTGCAAATAACATGCAATTATTAGTAGGCTCAGTAGCCCCACCAAAAACTAAATCTGATTGATCTAGAAACCCACTCTTCATAATTAAACAATACATTAAACATCCAACATGCTCTAACTAGGTACGATTCGATTGAATTTTTGCAGGAAATGTATGGTGTTGTTTACAGTTAGGCCATTTTGTCTCATGCCAACAGTAGAATTGATTTATTGACTTCAGGACACTACACCAGGAGTCTCCGTGAAATGTTTAACAAGGTGGTTCGGTTTTCGCCATTTATTAGACATCAAAAATTCTGCCGGTAGTCTGTAAGCATTTAATGGTGTGTGTCTGGCACAATGCCACTGTGCTCATTACTTAATGCAGAATACACACACCGCAGTTTGATTTCTTCATTCATAACAAAAATGTTGGTTTGAATATGTTTAATCCCCAGTTTGGATTGAATTGTGTAATTGGTGTGTTTGTTTGACGTGTTAAGAAAAAAAAGTGTTCAATTATGAGCACTCTTCTTTATCTGAGCGTGTCTAATTTGTCATTTTCTTTTCATTCTTTATCTCGTTTTGTCAAAATAATGGCTTCCTGTCATCAGGTCCCTCATTATTTGGGTGAACAGGCCTCTGCCACTCTGGGCTCTTCAGGTCAGAACAAAAAATCCTCTCTCATTCACTAACACACATTCACATTGTTATGAATTATTAATTTTTGTTAACATAAATTAATAAAATAATATATATATAATAATTTAATTCATGTTAGCTCAGTTCAATTAAGTAATGTTAACATTATAACAATAAGTTATAAATTATACATTTTAATAATGTATAAGTAAATGTTGAAACTAACATGAACTATGATGAATAAAAGCTTTAAAAAAATTAAAGCTATGTATCACTGCGGACTCTGGGACGACCTCCAGGCGGAATTAGCTTGTCGCTATGAGGGATGTTCGCTGGAGCAGTACATGCCTGACTAACCAAGCATGACCCTATGATCTACTGGAAGGATGGTGAAATTACACAGTGGTCTCCCACCTGCCAGAAACACTGCTTAACTGTTCCACAGAAACCACACCTCGCTGCCTCTTGTCCCCTCTGCCCTGGAACAGTTTTGCACCGCACACATCTTCACCAAGCTGGACTTGAGGAGCGCCTACAATCTCATCCGCATCCGGGCCGGTGATGAGTGGAAGACTGCCTTCTCAACCACTACTGGGCACTACGAATACCTGGTTATGCCCTTCGGCCTCTCTAATGGTCCTTACGTCTTCCAGGCCATGATCAATGATGTCTTCCGGGACATGCTAAAAAAGTTTCTCATTGTACACATTGATGACATCCTTAACTTCTCAGAAAGTCTTCAAGAACACATCAAGCACGTGATAGTGGTGCTTCAGCGGCTGATCCAGCACTCCTCTTACATCCCTCACCCGCAAGGGCTCCACATGGACATCAGAATGTGAGCTCGCTTTCCAAGAACTCAAGGGTTGTTTCACCTCTGCTCCTATTCTTCGTCACCCCAACCCTAACCACAAACTCACAGTAGAGGTTGACGCTTCTAACACGGGCATAGGGGCTATCCCGTCAGTTCGACCACCTAATACAGGAGAAACAACTTTCACCCATCGTCCCTCCATCCATCATCCTGGCCTCTGTTCAATGGGACATCATTACAGAAATCACAGAAGCACAACTCAACGATCCCTCACCTCCCAAATCTGCCTGAACGTACATACGTCCCAGAGACCTTTCACTCACGCTTGCTACAGCTAAACCATGACAACCCCAGCACGGGACATCCTGGCATCCAGGCTACTGTGGAATTACTCTGTAATCGTTTCTGGCCTGCCCTGTCCCAAGATGTCTCCACTTTCGTTAACAACTGTGTCACATTTTACATGACAAAGTCCTCCCACCAGCGCCCCCCTCTGGTTTGTTACAGCCGCTACCCATTCCACAAAGACCCTGGTCCCACATTGCTATAGACTTTGTAACCAACCTACCCCCTTCTAACCACTACACTACTATCCTAACAGTCAGTTGAGAGACTTAACCAGGAACTGACACGCTTCCTCCGCGCCTACAGCCACCAGAACCAACATGACTGGAGTGAGTAACTTCTCTGGGTGGAGTATGCACAGAACTTCTTACGCAAACTGGCCACCAATCTCACGCCATTCCAATGTATACTGGGCTTCCAACCGCTTCTATACACCTGGACCAGGGAGCCCACCAACTTATCCAACTTACCTTACTCTGACCGCCAGCAGTGGGAACCTTCGCCGGCTTACTAAGGTTCCTACACGGACTCATTTTACCCACGTACCTTGGCTGATTCGCACCAGGTGTTTCTCATTATTTCGCGTTTATAAGGCACAAACTTTGTGAGCCTACTTGCAAATTCTTATCGTCCTATGGAGGTGTTACTGAGTGTATTTTCCCGTGTTTGTTCTCCCGTGTATGTCTCTGTACTGTTTATATCGACTGTGATTCTAGCTGCCTGCCTTTGTGACTTTTGCCTGTTTATGGATTATTCTCTCGGACTGCCTACTACATACCTGTTTGCTGGTGATTATGATTCCCGCCTGTTTCCGGTGTTGAATAAAGCTTTGCGTAACTCCGAACGACTCAGAGCGTCTGTTACATGTTCATGATGGTTGGTGACTTTTGGACTGAGGTCACATTTTAGATTTTAAGATTGAAATTTTGGGGTAAAGAGTCAAATCTGCAAATTTAAGTAACAGAAATAAATGATGAAACATTTTCAAAACATTTTTCCAGGAAAAAAAATTGCGACCCTCATGTAACAAAAACCTGTTAGCTTTAATAAAAATCAACCCATGGTACATGAAAGTGCCTGTGTTTGAAAGATACATTTGCCATTGTTGTGTTGCCCTCAGTTTGGCCGTTTTTTCTCAGACAGTGTGAAACACGCTGCCCCTGCTGTTTCTTCCTACACAACCTCTGCTTCTCTCTCATCTTTGTCCCTTTTTGTCTCTTTGTTTGTCTATTTTCGCCTCTCTCCAGGTGCTTGTTGCATTCATCAGTTTTTCAGAGACCATGTTGCTGGTGTACCTCAGCTACAAGGTGAGTCAAACAACACATGTGCACGTGGTTTTATCACTGGTACGCTATAGATCCTCTTGGCTTCAAAGACGTCTGTAATACTTGGAAAAAGCTATCTAAATCTGTTTGCATTTCCATTCATTATAATACCAGCTGCAAGGCTGTTTTAGCTTTTTGAGTAACCTTGCCCGACTTTTTTCTTACAACTTTTTACAGTATATAATTCTTTTTATTCAATGGCGAAAAACTGACTTCCATAGAAATCTCTACATTTTAGCATACTTTAACAAAGATTACTTATTAAGGAAATAAGAAGTCTACTTTAAAAGAATAAACGTAAGTATGCAAATGTCAGTAGGTTTATATAACTTATATAAGTTGATTCGGGTGAACTTACTGATTAGACCATTAACATCACGCTCAAAAATGACAGAAGAGTTTGACAATTTTTTTCTATTTAAAACTTGACTCTTATTCATTTTTAGCTCTGGTGTTACAAAGTCTGCCGTGTTCCTTTAATACAATTGACACTTCTCCGACTACTTCAAGAAATTGATATTAAAAATCACACACAATAATATTCTGTTCTGAGTGATATTTATCTTGCATGTTTTAATACCAAACCGATAATGAGATAACCATGATATTTACATTGCTTAATGCAAAGAAAAACTCCCTCAGTACACAAAAGACTGAACCAGTGTGTGAGCATGAATGCTATTAAAGCGCTCATTTACTAACATTTGCTTTTCGGCAAAATCAATTCAGTATATGTTACCTCATTTAATAAATATTCATGAGCAGCGCTGATATGTTTAATATCATGTCCCGTCGACATTTTAGATCACCTTCAACTGGACTATAATAGATCTACAGTACTCAAGTTTATTTGAGAAGGTCAAACGAAATAAGAAGGTGTAGAAACCTGCTACATATAAAACCATCTTTTGATGACAGCTGCTTCCACGTGGTTCTAAGATGTTCAAAGCAGATCATTAGCTGGTCCAGACTGGTCTTTGTTAGCTAACTGGTGTTTTAGGCTGGTCTTAGATGAGCAAAAAACAAGCTACAAAAACAAGCTTAACCACTTGTTTTGACCTGTTTTTTGAGAGCGATTAAAAGAGGAAGAGTTTGCCGGTGACAATCAATCGCTTGCGTTGAGCTGTTTTGAAGGGACTAAGTGGGTAGAGAAAACACAAGGCATGCTTGTCGCAGACGCCACAACCTGCATCAGCACATCTCTTGCACTCTTTGTTCTGCATTGATTTCTTGCCAAACCATCTAGGCCTCTTCACCCACGCAGGGTGAGACCTAAACATGCATCTAGCTTGTGAAATGTGGCAGATGTTTAACACCTTACTTCAGCCACAGGCTCAACTGCACCCGATAAATGAAACATATTTCCGAGGGGGGCAAGGAGAGTGACCTTAACCCCTGCTTTTTTTTCAGTGGATCAAACCCAATCAAAGCAACATTTTATCCTTTAATCTGAGAGGTCACACAGACAATAGTGTTTCTTGACCCTGACGAGAGTGTCCTTGTTTCCAGGGCAACGTTTGGGAGCAAGTGTTGCGCATTCCATTCGTTCTGGAGATGATCAGCGCCGTTCCTTTCGTAATCACTGTAAGTACAACAACCAATGGGATTTTAATGGACCACTTTATAAACTACAACATTTGGCTCAAAAAACTCCTATTGCTGATTAATAATAGTAATATATATATATATATATATATATATATATATATATATTTTTTTTTTTTTTTTTTTTTTTTTTT
>JAUYWG010000037.1:1099295-1125092 GCA_034779775.1 Enteromius afrohamiltoni | reverse complement strand
TTCGTGCCACCTTTGTAAGCGTCTTCCCGTGTCTATTCGTGTTCTTTGTGTATGTTGGACCTACCGTTGACGACCCATGCTCTCTTTGGATTACTCTCTCGCCTTTACCTCCTCTGATCCTGATTGCCGTTGTTTGACTCCGCCTGTACTTAGACTACGAACTGTAAATAAAGCTTGCATTTGATTCCGCACGTCTTCCCGTCTCTGAACCGTGACAGTAGGATAATATATGTGTGTGTGTACTGTGTATATTTATTATGTACACAAATACACACTCATACAGCATATAGTTTTAAAACATTTACATGTATGTATATATATATATATATATATATATATACATATTTTATGTAAATAAAAAACTTTTTGGACGCAATTAACTGCAATCAACTTGTATACGTATGTCATGCAAGCAAAGGGGAAAGCAACATGTACTGTACATTGACTTTTGCCTATACATTCTCTATACTGTATGTAAACTCCAGAGAATTGTCACTACTACAGTACATGTACATCTTGGACAAAAAAAGGAAAAAAAAAATTAGGTTAGGAAACAAAGTAAGGCAAAGTGAAGATGAGAAAAGAGGAAATGAGCGAGTCAAGTTGATTTACTGAAACTGGGATTGAAGCGGCAAGTGACTTTAACTAACAGAGTACAAAACCGCACATCAAAAACAAGAAGAAGAGGTTAGCAAGATGAAGCAGAGAGAATATAATGGGTAAATGTGAAAATATAAGAGAGCTGATGGAGCAGTGCCCTCTAGGTCATGACTACAAATTGCTGCTGTTATATATTTAACAAGGCATACAAAAGCTTTGAGATTTGTCATATTATGACACATACTTTGAAATACAATGCCCCACCAGGACTTTAATTTTACGTGCTTCTTTTTTAAGCATGTAATTGTTGGGATCTTCAAGCAGCTCTTTTGTATTTCTTTGATAATCTCTGACGCTCACAAATGTTTAAAAAGAAAGTACCAAAAAACAACCTTGAATACAGTAGTAGGTGTTGTCTAAAAGACATATGACTCCCCACAGACCTCCAGACATGGACATTAATTCCAAAACTCATTAGGCAGGAGGCCTTTGAGACAAGAACTGGGCTTTATGAAACCATGGCACAATATTGTTGTGGCATCAATAAGTTATTGCCTCGTCCTCTGCTAGGAGTGGACGGTGTCAGTGAGAGAGCGTATTTTAACAATCGTGTTGATGCCTGACAGGAAGGAAGCACAGAAGGGAGGGAGGGCTACCTGTGTCCCTATTTTTAGCCTCCATTTCTCTCTTGCCATTTTTCTCATGTACATGCACTCTTCCTTCTTCTGTCACAGCACAGCATAAGTTTCCAGCTGAGCTGTTCTTTCCCTCGTGTTTGTACACTTTAAAGGCACGCACAAATAGTCACACATACCCACAATGCCTTTCACTTCTGTGACCAGGTGCTGACAGCTGTGCAGAGTTGGTGTTGTGCCAATATTGACACTACTGCAATAAAAAAAGTCTAGAAAGTGAGGGTTGCACTCTTCCAGATAAGCATTGTTTTATTGTGATTTAATGTGCTTAGGGCTTGGTATTGTTGGTATTGGTATTGGTATTGTAAAAAATTTTTTATACTGTTACCTTGAGTTCGATACCGGTTCCTGAACGATACCTTTTTCGATACCAATTTTATGAAATCAGCTTTAACAAAATTTTTTAAGAACATTTAAAACATAAAACATTTATCTTTTAATTAATGAAGATTTCATTTTATTGTTGGAAAATAAAGAGGATTTTATATTACAGTTTAAAACACTGAAAAATACAGTTTTAATAATTTTTGTAGTAACCTATTATGTATATTCTACTGAACACTGAAAGCCTAAAATATTTCTGGTGCCATGTCCAAACCTAACTTTTATTTTGACGGCTTGTCATGAATTGACAAATACTATTGAGAGCAGGAATGTGCTCACTTGTGTGTGCAGCACATACCGTGCATGATACAGAAAGCACAACTTAATGCAGAAACAATTGATGTGCAGTTGTGTAAACTATATAAATAACATAAGGCTATTTTACACACTTGTGGTCAAACACACTGCTGCTCTCTGACGTTGATGAACCCCTTTAGGTATTTTATTGGGTTTTTCAATACTCGGTTGCATCGAGGCAATTCGATCGGTAACTAAAAAGTATCAAACTCGATACCCAGCCCTAAATGTACTATTATGCTGAATGTTTTGAATGAGTTTTTTTTCTGTTTTCATTTTAATTTTAGTAATTTTAGTACTTCTACTTTTTTATTAAGTAGCTCAGTCAACATTTTAAGACTTTTTATTTTTTGGATGATAAAGTTTTTTTTCTTCTTTTCATTTATTTTTTAACACAGCAACCAAACAGGTTCAGACATTATTCATCAGACAATGTTGCCTGGGGTCATCTGGACGAGCAGCATATTTTTCCCCTCTCTCAAACTAAAAAACAAGACGCAGCTCCATTTGCTTCAGTGGATAAGCCTGTATCAGTGGGCATCAGAGAATAAACGATGAGCACTGGAAAGCTAGTGGAGGTACTCGTTCAGCTCCACGACAGTATTGACCTTTACACACTGATATAGAGCAGAGTTCACCAGACTCTAGCTGAGACAACGGGAAAACAGGACAAGTGACATTTAGGGAAGAATATTGGGCCTAGTATGGGGTGGGATGGGGGGAGTGATTCACATTTGTCCCAGTTTGGCTTTATGGACCATCAAGAGGAAAACGTCTGGTTCTGTTATAAAACATACCCCGGATAATAATGGTTTTAAACTATTTTCACATCAAAACTGCTAGCAAATATCACAAATAATGACAAAAACAATCATATAAAATTTACATATATATATTACATATTTATTACATTTTTTTTATTTTTTATTTTTTTTGCGTGTGTGTATGCGCAGGCATCGAAAAAGCAGAAATGCTCCTGTTTTTCATCTAAAGTTAATTATTAAAAAACATTAATAATTATAATATTTGTAAATAATTAATTAACATTTGTAAATGTAATTAATAGATCTCAAATGAATGAACTTCTCATTTCAATATTGTTTATTTATCAGTCTTCAGCCTTAATACATGAAAATACAAGAATTGTCATGTATTAATCTCTTTTCTATTGCCATATGTAAAATTCGTTCACACTGTGAAAGCCTGTATAGACTGATATTTATGCAAAGGACTCGGGAGGTTTTGGCCGGGAATGTCAAAGTATGTGACATTAGGCACACTCCCAAGAGTCTCTCTTTCGTTCTTTGAAAGAGGAGACGAAGAAGAGGAGACTTCATATTGTTGAAAATGCAGTTTGATTTGGTCATGTTGACTCTATCACCCACATTAGAAGAATTTGACAAGGTTGACTCTTATTTTGTTGCTTTCGAACGTGTTGCTGCAAAATTGATTTGGCCACATGGGCAGTCTTGTTCTTTTCTTCAAGAACTTGTGTTGTTGGAGGACTTCAAGAGTTGTGTGTCAGAAAGCGTTGTTTTAAGCGTTTGTTCATTTAAATGAGAAAAGGATTTCTAAGCTTTCTGAAGCAGCCATTTTAGTTGACGGATTTAAGCTGACGAGCCACAGAATAGTATTTCCTTCTGCAGGTTTCATAAACAGTCAGCCTGTAAACGAGAGACTCATTAAAGAATCTCAAAGGATTATTATTGATTTTATCATTATTTGATTTCAGAATGCAAAGCATGAAAGCAAATCTCTACCTTCTATCTAAAACATGTTTAGTCCATTCATTATGGAAAATGTTGTAGCTCTCTCAAATGACTCTGACTTTAAACCTGTCGTAATGCTGAGAGATACTGGGTCAACACAGACGCTAATTTTGGGGAGTGTGTTACCTTTCTCGTCTCAGTCAAGCACCGGTACCACAACACAGTCTGACTCCAACTCTTCACTTTTTGACCCTTGGTCAAAACCCTTTTGCGTCGCTTTTTGAATCCCAAGGTTCCTCTTTTTGGGTACCAATAATTTGGTCTTAATTTGCGGAGTGGAATTAGGTTGCATGTCCGTTCCTCTACATAAAATCCAATTTCATTTCAGGCCCTGTGAAGATTGGTGTATGTTCACATCATTTGAAGGGGTAAACATGATTTTCAAAAACATCCTATAACGATTTTACATCCTTCACATCTCTAAAATGTTTCCCTCTGTTTTCCCAGCATGTGCTGTAACTCGTGCTAAGGCAGATTTTACACCACAAAGATTTGATGATATTTCAGAATTTCTTCAGTTGAAATTGACAGTAACGTCCCGGCAAACCAACAAAACTCTTATGGAAAACCAGCAGCCTCCCTTAAGAGTAGGGCAAGAGCAGTTAGCTGCTGCTCATAGAACTGACCCAAATCTGATAAACTGTGTTGATGCTGCTGTAGACAAGTCACAAGTCTCAAAACGTAAGGTAGGCTGGAGGTGTCAAAGCCTCCCAGTCCTGAGCACTCTCGGCTGGATGATTGGTTTCTAGGGTCAGGCCGTGACTCTCAGTCACGTTTGGCCCCAGTGCCATTCTTCCCGGAAGTGCATGAGGAGGTGACGAAGTTGTGAAAAGCTCCTTTCACAGCCAGAAGTCATTCGTCTCCGTCCTCACCACCCTCGATGGGGGAGCGCTGCTGGGCAGGCCGCTTCCGCTCTTCACGCTATGGCTATCCTGCAAGTACACCAAGCCAAGGCATTAAAAGAGTTAGACGAGGGTGGATCCGACCCGGGGTCGAAGCAGGAGCTGCGCCTCCCAGCCCATCGAAGTGGCTCATCTGGATAATCCGGCATCCTCTCAGATTCAGTGGCGTGCTCGAGACCTGAGACGCCTCTGTACTGCGCAAGGAGATTACTGTCCTCCTGGCAAAGGCTGCAGCCAAAGTTTCTGCCATCATTGAATTTCTCTCTCCCTCAAACAAAAGTGAGTTATGCTGTTTTCTTGGGATGGCTGGGACTACAGAGTTTTCAGATCTTTTGAGTTGTAAATCTGCTTTTCAAGCATCCAAGGATCTTTTGTGCAATTTTCTGCACCTAAATTCACCCACCCCTTTAAACTTCGGGTAGATTCAAGTGCTTATGGAGCTGGTACAGTCCTCTTACATGAGGATAACTTTGGTATTGAGCACCCAATATGCTATTTTTCCAAGAAGTTCTCAAAACTCCAGAAACACTATAGTACCATTGAGAAAGAAGCCCTTGCCTTATTGCTAGCTCTGCAGCATTTTGAAGTCTACCTAGGCTCTGGCAGTGGTAGTCCAATAGTGGTTTATACAATGTGATTTTACTTTCTTTTTGTTGTTGTTGTTGTTTTTTGCTTTGTTTTTCCTCCCTGGCTGTTCTCTCTCTCTCTTTCTTTCTCTCTCACTGTCATCCCTTCACCCAGGTACGAGAGTCAGCTGTGTCTAATTAAAAATCAAGCTCTGGGGGTGACCTGATTGGTTGATGAAATGGGAGATGGTGGATAAAGCCGACGTGCAATGCCAGGAAGCTGAGAGTCTTCCTTCATGTCCCAGCATTCGATTGTTGTGCCTGTATTGTTGATGGTTGTGCAGGCCCAAAGCCTTGTTTTCTTTACTAAGAGATTACATTGTTAGACAATAGAACCTGTTTATAATTTGTCCCTGTTGAATTATATAGTTCAAATCCGGTTTTTCAATTAAGGGAGCTGTAAAGATGTGGACGCCATTTTCTTTTGCTAATTGTTTTTGGTCAGTTAGGGAAAGAGGTCAAAGTTATGTTGTTTATTTGTCTTTTCTTTTCTCAGGTAAGTTAGAGTAATTCTCCAAAAGTTTAGACTTATTTTCTTTGTTGTTTTGGCACGGTCCCCTCTTAAAGTTTTTTGCTTCCCTCTTTTTGTTGAAATCAGAATCAATAAAAGAAAACAATTGTATTCTAAACCTCTGTGGTGTTTGCTGGCTGGGACAGGAGTGACAAACCCTTTTTTTACTGTAGAACTGCATCATATACTTTCTTAACTGCTTCTTTCTCACCACTGTTTCTCACCACATTGTTTTTATGTATTTTTTTAGAGGAAACTTTAAAGCACGCATTTGTATATTTAACATTTGCATGTGCTGTACCTTCACATATTTCTCATTAAGTTAGCTTAGCAACATGCATATTGCACACACTAGTGGAAAGAATTGTGAGACAGGTTTCCCATGCAGTGCTATTTGTATGACACAGATTCGGTACTGCATGCAATTATCAACAATGCTTTACGCTTCCCTCCGTGTTAAACATTTTATCATATTTGTACAGATTTCTTGCCACAATAACAGCAGAACATGCGAAAAAGTGTAGCAATCCCAAAAGAGCCTTATCATGGCCTATGCAGAAATGCATACAAACACACATGAGTAAACAAAAAAACATCCTTTCATTAAACAGTCAATGCTGAATCGGTGGAAAAGTGCTGTGGCCTGTTCCCTGCCCGAGAGAAAAATTGATGCTGACAGCTGCCTTCTGTCAACCACTGAGTGAGTGAGACGACAAAACCACAGAGAGAGAGATATTGCCAAATTGCTATTGGGTGTTGAAGCGGCTGAAAGAATGAAGACATTGAACCATGTGGTGATTCGGAGAAGGAATGTTTCTTGGTGAAGGTTGAATGTGAGTGGAGGGTAAGCAGCAAGTGGCTCTTTTCATTGCATGTAAAGGGCAGAAGCACTAGTTCAGCACAGATGGCAACCCATAGTTGTCGTAACCACAGTAATCAGTGGGGCTTGACTGGTGATGGGGACCAAGCAATCTTAAATGCCTCTTCACAGAAGCTTTACTTCTGGAGCTGTTTACATGGTTGTGACGGCCAACAAGTATAGAATAAGCACTATGGGAGTCAATGGCTATACCATTAACTACTGGTTACCAGAGTTCTCCAAGATATCTTAAGAATAGATATAAGAAAAGAAACAGACTCAACAGATTTCAACAGAATGTGACATTAGCATGATTTTGAGTTAACAGATTGATAGAAAAAGTCCCTTTCCAGGAAGATCAGTTCACTCTGAGGCCATATTTGCAATGCCTCTGAGGCAGCTATTTCCAGCTTCTTTCTAATAAAATTAAAAAATTCTAAAATCTCAAAAACTGATGGCCACGCTCACATGTAAATAATACATTTTGGATCTGATATCATAAATGTTGATAAGCATTAAAAGAGCTTTTGTCTTTTTTTTTTAGAAGGCGGGACTTATTACGCTATATTGCTCATTGCACTTTCATCTATTAAAAAAAAAACAATTAACTTTTTGTTTATATTTAAGCATTAAACTGCATAGAAAACAAATAATGGATAAAATAGTATATGTAACATTTGATTTAGTTTTTTTATCAATAAGTTTTTGTTATGGCGTAATTATTTTGCTTATCCTTTGAAACTGTCTTTGTGTCAGAAACACGTATATAACGCCTTAAAATGCTGTTGATATAACAGCTCACTAGGTTTTGGAATAGATCCTTCGACCAGAACCCCAGCTTTGTTGGGATGTCTCCATCCCTAGATAATTCATAATTAATTACTCAAAGTCACTTATTTTTAGTGCAGGGTATCTTTGTATTAATGTTTGTTTCATTCCCCCACAGAAACACTGAGGACGGTAAATTTGTTTCTGAGTGTGTTTGTGTGTGTGAAGACACATTCAGGAAGAAGGCACGCAATGAGTTTTTGTGTGACCATTGCCTCTCAGGAACAACATGTGTGACACAGATAAGAAAACAACATCCAAAGAAAACACACACACACATCATAAGAAAACCAATTTAAAACCGAAACTCACATTAATACTTCAGCACAAACTAATTAAAACAAACCAATACAAAACTATATTCCATTAAAAAAAAGATGAAACACACACATAGTTTTCTTCTAAAAAGCCTGAAGATCATACAAACATCATACAAGGAAACCCTCAGTCACCACAGATAAGAGTAGCATTGAATAAGAACATAATGATCTCTCTTATCCAGCTGCCTGTGTACACGCTTTCCTGTGTAGTTTCTTATTTTAACAAATGACAGTTCTTCTCTCACGCACTAAGCTCATATGCTCAGCGTATGCTACAAAACTAAAGCCTGACTGGAAAGGCAGATTCTGTTTCTTACAAAGAACTTGAACAAAATTACCTTGACTAAACTCGACTGTTACTAAATGTAACACCTACACTGTACCTGATCATACAGTAGATGTTTCATTTGTTCTTGTTCTGAATTCTCCTCATAAATCACTCCAAATCCTTTTGAAAGACATCAACCCACTGCAGTCTGCTTCCAGGCTGCCTCACATGGTATGCAGCATTCAGACGAGGTCAGGATGAGGTGGTGCAATAAATACTGCATGAACTCTTTTGTCAGTATGAGGCAGTCGAGTGAATTCGACTATAAGTGTGTGTTTGGGAAGGGAGAAAGCAGTATGTACAAAATCTGATGGTAAAAAAAAGTATACTCAAATGCAATGCACTGTGAATATTGCTCTCTGCTTTTATAATGGAAATTACTTAAAGGCAAATCTAAACAAAAATTAAATCTGAGAATTGTCTGGGCCGGATTAAAGTGTTGTTGTTTGACTAGCGCCTCAGAGGCTTGTGTTACTTGGCTTAAAGTTTGATTTATGAAATCTGTTCAGCACTGTCAGGAAACAATATCGGCATAAGCCAGAAGGACAGTGATGGCAGCATGCTTTTTTCCTGAACTACTCCTTAAGAGAGCTAGCTATGTTTTTCTCCAGATAATATCACATTTCTACCGCACATGAAAGGGGAAGGTTCAGAAAACAGATTTCTGTCCTGGTATCATAGAAGAACTTCAAAAGATGGTGTTGGAGAACTCTTTTAAGCATTATGTGTTTCTTTAGATATCTATCTATTTGCCAGTGCTTAAAAAATGGAACATGCACCTCTAATCCCCCAAAAAAGTACAGATTTCCTGATCATTCTGGCAGATACCGATAAGATGAGAATTTTTCATGGTTATTACTGATAACCAATAAATGTCTGATATATATATATATATATATATATACATAAACTGTATATATATATATATATATATATATATATATAAATACTAGACTATGCTGTCAAAGTAGATTAAAACAAAATTAGATATCAATCAATTTAAATGTTCATGGTGAATTTAGGCATCACAAGTGATAATGCTCAACAGTATTGTCAAAAGTCATTTTCAGTCTTTTCTCTTTTTTGAATATGTCTGTATAATGTATAATATAAAAGTAGAGTGGGACTTGATTTTGTTCATCAGATACTGACTGGATTGATCGTATTCATTTGCTATTGCTGCAGTCTCATGAGTGGAAGGTTGTCCCAGCAAACAAGACATCAGAGAAAAGAGAGAGGGGCATTTTTGTATCAAAATGAAAAAGGAACATACATTTTTAATTAAATTATGTTTACATATAAATCACTGAATACATATTCCAATGTTCCATTTAAAAATAAGAAATTTCAGTTTTGATTTTAACAAACCTACATTTTTAAAAGCGTGGAAAGAATTAGCTCATGTAAGCTCTGGTTGTAAATCTCGTGTTCCTGAAGAGGCCTGGAACACGGCTTTGAGCGTTTGAATTGACTTTCTGAACTTCAGCAATTCGTCATGACTTTCAATAAAATCTGGAATCAAGACACAACCCTGTCCATGGTGCTGATTCTGAGCACAGGTACAAAAGTCAGTCACCTTCAGTCGCCATGTTACTAAAGCCTGCATGGGTATTTCATCAGCAAAGCAACAGAAGATGTAGACTGCAGTCTAAAGAAGAGTGTGCTTAAACAGCTTCCTGATGCACACGATTAATAGCTCTATCAACTCAGCATCGATCTGTCTGCAAAAGTAGCATGTCCGTAACAAAGAACTCTCAAACCTAAATATCATGAGAGAAAACAGAACAAAATACTCAGCAAACTGCATCCATCTTGAAAATAAAAAGAACGTTTTGATGGAATAAGCACCGGTTGAAATCATTGATTCTATATCAATGTACTTGCATTTTTAAATCTGTCTATAAAACACAAAGCTTTTCAATACATAAGACATGCATTGATGGATTGGAGTTGTGTGGATTACTTGTGGATTACTGTGATGTTGTTATAAACTGTTTTATCTCTCATTCTAACGGCATCCATTCACTGCAAAGAATCTACCGGTGAGCAAGTGATGTAAATTTCTCCAAATCCATTCTGATAACAAAACAAACTCATCTACATCTGGGATGCCCTATAAGGGTGAGTAAATTCTAAGCAAATCTTATTTTTATCTGAATTATTCCTTTGAGACCTTCCTTAGACACTTCTCAAAAGTGTTATTTGTCCTACAAAGCCGCTTACCATCTATGTGGCCAATGGGGTATTTATTTGTTAACCATCTAAACAAAAACAAAAAAGCAAGTCTTCAAAGCGAATTGGAATCAGACAGAGTCTGGGATTAAACAAAACCCTCATAAACTGTAGTAAACAGTCACAGCCGCAAGCAGGCCTTGAAGTATTGTGCAGTCCTCGTCTAACTGAGGATGAGGATTGTGGTGTTGTGACCAGGGAGCAGTAAAGTCCGGATCACAGACAGTTCCAGACCAAACACATCCATGATGCATGTGGCTTTATAGGACACATGAATAGAGCGTCCAGCATGCAGCAAAGCTACAAATTCTGACAAAAGTGAGAAGTCTTGCTCTAACAGACCACTTTTGGATGCTTTGATGTGGTTCTTCTTAGAGTCATCCATAAAATATCTTTGCGAACAACCCTAAACACAGGTATGGGTACAGTAAGGAATGTATAGGCTGTGGTTCTGATTTCAGTTCAACATAACAATTATGGTTCTATAAAGTTATTACAAAATTGGTAATTGTATTATAACTGCTCGCTAGGGCTGCATTTATTTGATATAAAATATAGTCCAACAGCAACATTGTGAAATATTATTGCATTGAAAATATGTTGTTTAACATGTATTAAAATGTAATTTGTTCATGTGATGGTAAAGCTGAATTTTCAGCATCATTACTCTAGTCTTTAGTGTCGCATGATCCTTCAGGGTTCAGAAAATTACTGACTCCAAGCTAAACGGTAGTTTAAGTTTCTAATTTCTCAACTCAAGTCAAGATGAAAAAGGTAGAGTAATAATGGCTTATGGTTCAGAGAACAAATTGCTTCAATTCAGTGATGGAGTGAATCGTTTCAGCGAATCAAACTAAGAGTAAAGACTCATTTTGTTGAATTTTTCTGACTAAATTTTAAACACTTATATTACAGTTCATTTGTAAATGAATCATATAAGATAAGATAAGATGGAAAAAAAGAAAAGTTCTAATCCGATTCCCAACCTCATACATTAAACTAATACAGTCCTAACCTTAAAACAGCACTTGACATTCAAACTGCTGTAATGTGATGAAGCAAACTGCCCTTTGCTATTATAATCCACATGACTTTGCCACGTCCTTGTGTACGTCCAAGATACTGAGGGTGGGAGACTGATTAGTCTCCTGTCACACGCCACACCATCCATTGCTACTGAAACATTGATTCTCAATCCCATTACTTGGCCAGTCAGAGTAACAGATTGCTGCTGACTCCAGCCTGTTATAGTGCATGTATATCACCCAGGCAGCCTACAGTCAGTCACCCTAAATACGTCCTCATAAAGCGAGAGGGAATCTTTGCAGGCTTAGCCAATGCCCTTTCCGCACTACTACTATCGTCTCAAACCAAGGTAGAATGATATGAATCAAATAGGGAACTGATATCCTTATTTCATCTTATATAAAGGTTCTTTATTGACATCAATGGTTCCATAAAGAATATTTCACCTTCCAAAACACGAAAGGTTCTTTAAAGGCTCTTTAGCTCATTAAAATGTTCTTCACATTAGCCCTTTAAAGAACTGTCCACTTAAATGTTCTTTTCAAGCATTCATTTTAAAGAGAACTGAGCCTGATCTGATTTCCTTTCATTGTACACAAGAGAGAAATGAGGGAAGTTATGGTTAGCGGAAGTTCACTTGGAAAGCAGGAATGCAAAAGTGCAATTGAATCAAGCCCAGGACTGTGCAGCGGTCAAGGCATCTTTTCAGATATAATTCCTTGGCCGTGATTGGGAGTGTCCATGGCCCTCATATGGCTCAATCTAATTACAGCAGTGGGCGTTACATAATAGTCTGTTACAGCTTCCCAATCAGTGAGCCATTCAAACGCTGATCTGCATGCGAAGGGCATATCTAGAGTGCCTGGTAAAAACACAGACAGTGAAAACCAAGAGCGACGGAGAAGAAGCTGACCCCCTCCGCACCCCAGATTCAGAGGCAGCTGAACAGTAGCTGATTCATTAGTATGCTGCACATCACCTTGGCCAGGGATGCTTTTGGCTCCGTTTACAGCACTACCTATTCTTTCCTCACCTATGTCACCCTAATTCATTCCGCTCGGCTTTCTAAGGTCTATGCACGCACACTGGTGCTGCATACATTGCTCTTAATGAACGGTGTGAGCCGACTGCAGACACGCAGCCTCTCTCACCAGGCTGCAGGGCATGCACGAAGAGCGAGCTTGATGCCACAAGAGAGGGTGAAACTCAGTGTCACAGATCTCCAACCACAAAGCACGGTCTGCCCTCACGGCCACTGAGATAGACACCACAGGCTGCTGACTTCTCGAGGAAGTAAACAGCAGTGCTCAGATATGTCAAACACACAGACATTATGCAACGAAACTGCCTTGGGAACACAGGACACACAAGAAGAGGAACACAACAGTTCTGGCTGACTAATGCCAAGTCAGCTCCGTTTGACTGCAAATCTGCAAAACACACTCTCCGTTGTGCATAATGCATGCTTGTGCGAGCGCGCGCACACACGTGTTAGGATGTATTTTGATAAATGCATTATTCACAAACAAATGAATACATTTTTTATCATATTTTTCTACATTTATTTGCATCAAAACGTGTAAAAATGCTGATGAACGCCAAACAAAAATATGTAGCAATTTCAGCACGTAAATAAACATTTTTTTTTTTCAAAAACATACAATTAGGCCTTTTTTTATGCGTTTATAAAACGTTTTAACCAAAACATGCACGTTGCTGTCGACATGGCAAATATAGCGTCTAAATTGTTTTCATCTCATTTGGTAGCGTTTACATTAGCGCATATTTAATGAATAATAAACGGTTGCGGTTCAGAATATGTTATGGTTTTACTCACCTGGGTCGAAATGCGAACTGAAGGCAAAACTGGGATTAAATAAAAACGAGGACATGACCGCGACAAATACCGACGCTTTCATCCTCAGAAGGCTTCAGATTTACTGCAGGACACCGCGATTGTACATTAAATAAAGAAAAGAAACCGCTTCATAAAAGAAAATTAGGCATAAGGGTGCTCCGAAGCATCATGAAACACAGCAGCTCGCGCGTCGCGTCATCTCTGCCTCACTTCAGATGAGTCGGATTAAGAAACAGATGCTGGGAAACATTTCCGCTCGTGTCTGTGCTGCGTTTAAAGCGCTTTTCAGTGTAAACAGCGCGGTGTCTCCTCGTCCATCCGGCTGTTTACTGAAGGCTCCTCGGGGTAGACCACCTACTAGTGTCGCCTTTTCTCCCTGTGCATGCTATGCACCAAGATTTTGATGTCTGGCAGCTGTCCAGTATCATTCCTGCAAATGTTTTGCTCTGCCTGCAGCTGTGTCCTTCGGACACGGCGTGTTTGATATGTACTTAGAGCTCTGTAGTTTATTTCGGCGTGTATGATGGACTGTGTAGAAGAGGATTATTAATGCTGCAGCGGCACTGACAGACAGGAGCGCGCGCTCGAGCGAGCGCCGTCAGACAGCAGCACTGTGACGGGTTTAGTCGAGAAAAAAAAACATTCGGTGCTTCCTTTTGAAAATAACAGCCTGAACCATCTTATTTGCCGGGCTTAGTTAAAGATTGTCTCCCTATCTTGAAAAAAACAGCACGTGCTGGTTAGGTATGTTTTGAAGCTGGGATGCTGGTTTGAGCTGGGTTAAACTGGTTCTTGGCTGGGCTAGCTTAAACCAGCATCCCAGGTTCAAACATACCTTACCAGCATATAGCCTACTTGTTTTTTTGGGGGGGGGTTGTTTGTTTTAACAGGGTGACCACAAGAAAAAGTGACCGAAATCCCCTTAACCCAGCTTCATAGGCTACAACATTTAAGACTGGGAGATAAACAAAACATCAAGAAATATCTTTAAGGATGTATTACCATCATTGCCGGTGAATTAATGTGGGTAGAAAAATAAATAAATGGCACACTGTAATGTTGGTAGAACAAGATTATTGGCTAAACAGATTTGTCAAACTCAGCCATGTGAATTTGTGTCTATGCTCTTGATGGAGTTAAAGGTTTCTGTTGGTTGGGCATTGTAGCCAATCAAAGACATGTTTGTTGATTTCTTGAACACAATAGCCAATCAGAGGTTTGTAATTTGTCAGGATCCACTCATCACTTAAAATGCCAGTGCTTTGTTTAGTACCATATAAAGGTGAGATTTTCCTTTTGAGCATGACTGAGCTATAGCTTTGGTCGTAATTAAATGTAAAATTGAGCAGGAGTTTGACTGACAGGCCATCTGACCAAACATAATGCCAAATCTGCAATTTTGTTCAACAAACAAACAAGCCAGGAGAGTAGATTTACATTGGTGGACTAAAAAAATGGTGTGCACTGACATCTTTCTGCAGTGGAAACAATACAGTCTGATATTCATTCATGTTTATTTCATGTTATAACAAGAAAAGTGGAAGAGATGATTGATTCACATGCCACTTAAACTGAGGCCCTACAGTGATCTGTTATGAAAAAGATCAAAAACCATAAAACATATCATTTCTTTTTAAAAATTATTACATTTGAAAGCATTTATTCATAACAAAAGAAATCTGCTCTATCTTGTCTTTCGGTGTTTTGACAGTTCTCTCTTTATTCTGCAAACTATTTTTCACTGCGTGAGAACATGATGTGTGGCGTGAGAGGGTCATGGCTTGCTGTACATACAGTAGCAACACTATCTAAGGGGGCTTTGATGGGTCAGTTGGACTGGTTTTGTTGCAAAGACATGGCAATCCTATTGCCATAATAACATGTAGACAAAACATAAATAATACACTTATTGTGCAGTGCACATAGATTTATTGAGTATGGATTAGAATTTGAATAAATGTTTTGTTTTTCATGCTGCTCCGTGGACCAAGGAACACAAAAGTAACATCCACATATAAATATTTGATACAACTTTGAAATTGCAATGATTGACAGTAGGGTTAGAGTTCAAAATTCATTGATTTCAGAAGCAACATGGTCTCTACTAAGGGAGAAAAAGAAACAAAAAAAGATTTCTACTAAGGTGGAAAACCCACAAAGGAGATTTTGTCCAGGACCTAAGAATTGCATACTGCTGTCTTGGTGGGTGGTATTTTCATAAAAAAAATGTTATATCTACATTTTTGTGCCATGGCTGTGTTCTGATGTTTGAGAATACTCAAGAAATACTCTCGTCTGCGCCATCTTGGATTGTTATAGCGATCATTCGTTGCTGCTCTTATCAGCTCTCAATAGGTTGTTTGCACATGACGTCATTGCTGTGGCGCAAAATGCAGGTGGTGGGTAGAAAGAGATTTTTCTTCATAGGAATCAGTAGCAGAAGTGCAAAATTCCTGTGTTTTGCATTGTTTATGAATGTTCAAATCAGTCAAACCGAGAAAGCATAAGGAGCTGTTATTCAGTAGGAAAATGTGTTGCTCATAAGGAGTGAAAAATCAAGAAATTGACTGAAAAACACAGGACTGACGTCTGGGGCCGGTAGAAGCAGAGTCGGGTAACAGTTATCTGTAAATTATTCATATAAGATGTAATAATATATTACGATATTAATATAGATAGACAGTCCAGTGCTGCCGAGCATTCAGCGTGAGATAGTCAGAATGAACTAAATGTTAATTGCCACACATAGACACAATGTAACTACGAAAGCAACAAATGTTGCTACAAAATAAAAGCTCCTTGTGTTTTCTCAGTTTGACTGGTTTGAATATCCATAAACAATGCAAAACACAGGAATTCTGAGTTTCTGCTACTGATTCCTATGAAGAAAAATCACTTCCTGCCCTCCGTCATCAAAACCATGTGTTTGCAAACAACCTATTGGCGCTTATGCACAAGATGACAATTAATATTGTTTTCATATATATATATATACTGCCTGCATTGTCTGTAGTTACGCCACTGTGTACAGGACTTTACAGGCCATTTAATAATTGTATTATTTCTGATGACAGAAATACCTCTATTGTACCTTTATTTTTTTAAAGTGAACTTTCCATGATGTTATGTGGCTTGTTTGTTAATGAAGAACTATTTTTTTTAACAGGTGTTTGTATTTTGCCTTTATTTTTTAACTTACTTACAATGAGTTTCTGTTTTTGGACTCTTCAATAGAAGCAATAGGCGATCTTTTTTCTTTTTTGAGAGCATTTCGTGACAACCAAGTTCAAGTCTTTTCACACTCATTAAGTTAGACATACAACCCACACAGCATGAAACTATAGTATCTACAATAGTGTCCCTTGAGAAAATGGTAACAGTCATAGTAAAGTATTACCATATAAATATGCACACACACACATACATATATATATATATATATATATATATATATATATATATAATACATTATTAAAGTATATGGGCGCACGTTTTTTTTTTTGATAGTGCAAGTGTCTCACTAATTGACCAAAGGCTAGAAACCTGGCGACACCTGCTGGTCTAAAGAGTGTAAATACATATGTATTAATCCTACTATTAAATATTAAGTATATTATTGTTTTATTCATTTTCTTTATTTCATCCATTGTTCTGTTTGTTTTTTTTAGATTTATTCTAAACTGTAAGAGATTAATTTTAATTAAATGATCAGTACCATTTTTTGACTGCTTTTGTGTTAATATATTAAATAGTGCATAATTAATGTTTATTTTGAATATGGAGTTTGAATATACTTTAAATAGTAAATCAAAGTAAGTAAGCACTGCTCGTATAGTTAATGTTTTAAGAATACTCATTAGTCCCATAATTATGATTAAAAGATACCAAGGATAAGATATTTCCACAAGTTAGTTTGCTGGATTGTGAGCAACTGGAACTAGAAGCATGAAAGGGTAGAATACTATAACGAGCTCAAAAAACACATCGAAATTTTAAGCGCATTTTAAGAGCATTTTTCCCATTAAATGGTAAAAAGCACAACACCGTTGTAAGCTCTGATGTAAACAAGCACGGAAGAGAAGCACATGGCAGAACACAAGAAAGTGCAAGACGTGCTGAATGAAAGTCCTTTAGCAAAGCCACTGTTCTTACTGTTTTTAAGTTTAAGAACTCAATAGATTCAATATACATTTTCATTTCAAGTACAGAACAGCCATGGTGCTTTGAAGAATTGCTGCATGCATTAGCGCTAAAGGAACTTGTTTATCATCTTGCAAAAAAAAAAAGTGTGGTATCATCAACCAGTTGACTGATAAGTATCTGTTTGTCAGCAACAGAAATACCATGAAGACCACTAATAGAAATGTAAGTGAATCTCTGGGAAACTAGTAAAAATAAACAAGGGGATAATGGATACACTTGCCTATGGTGACAAGCCAAATCTAGGAGAAGTGCTATATTTTAATTTAATTGTGCTACGTTTGTAATATAGAGTTCATACTGCCTCACAAAAATATTCACCTCATAAATCCATACTGATACTACTCTATAACACCATCTAAACAATCTTTAGTTTTTTAGGAAATGTTATGGAAAATATTTTATAGCCATTATTAAGCAGTGTGATGGGTCACCAACTCTAAGATCTTAGAAGTTATGATATCTTGTTTCAATTGCCTTTTTTTAAACTTTCTCTAAAAACCTGAATTAAAAAAAGTTCATCGGCAAATACTTTGTTTGGCTCAGCTGTAAGTCCATCACACCCTGAGGATGTATTGTCTTGATTGCTCTTTGTGCTTTCTCAGGAGTAGCAATGCTATCACAAAAAAAAAAAAAAATCAATCACTTTTAGATACAACTTTAACATAATTAACCGAGTCTAGAAATGAGGACGTTGTCTGCTCTGAATACCTGCAGAGCTGCAATTTCAGATTTTTCCTACAGAGACAAGTGATTTCATGATTAGGTTGTCTTCAAGAACCCTTTCTTTTTTGACTAAAAGTGTTCCAACTTTTCGTAAATAAACATCTTTCTCAAACTTGAAGAGCTCCCAATCTGTACCACAAGTCCGTAAATACAGGGTATTTACAAATGCAAAAGAATGTTTGGCAGGAAACCTTTATAAACCTTTATAAAAGTCTTACTAAAATGTCAATGTTAACAGCCCATTTTGGGTCTTTGAGCGCTGGTGTAATGACAAGTTCAAGAGGACTCCACACAATTAGGTCCCATCTCAGGTCACAGCTCTTAGCTTTGGTCAAGTGTAGGTTGCCCTGGATTTGATGCCAGCAATCATGAGTTTGTTTTAGTGTCAGTCACCTCATCGAACTTCAGAAAAAAGTCCTTTCTTTCTGCTGCCTGCATATTAGTTTTGATTTTGGCTTGATTTTGGCAATGGACACTTCACCTCAACAATGCAATCTTGACACACTGTCCCATCTGGAGATCCACCGAGCAAGCCGCTGTCAGAAAGGAAGAGTCCTCTCTCCTGGCTGGTACCGCTCCCACTGCTGCTTCTGCTAGGTGGGCTTTCTGGAGGTGATGGATCATGATCCGTGGCTTTGTTTAGTTCGGTCATGATATGCCATTGGATGGGAACAATGACGAGGGAGGTAGGTATGACTTTTTCAGGTGTGGTAGAGTGGGATGGGAGAGTCAAACTGTCTGGATAAAGCATCGGCCTTAACATTCTTGGAGCCTGGTCGGTAAGTGATCTGGAAGTTGAAACGAGCGAAGAAGAGAGACCATCTTGCCTGTCTGGAGTTGAGTCTTTTGGCAGTCTAAATGTATACAAGGTTTCTGAGATCAGTGAGGACAACGAAAGGCTTTGAAACTCCCTCCAACCCATTCTTCGAAGGTGGCCTTCATGGCCAGTAACTATCGATCACCCACGTCGTAATCATGCTCTGCCTAGCTGAGTTTGCGAGAGAAAAAGGCACAAGGGAATAATTTAGCTGGATACCGTGTCGTTGGGAGAGAATGGCTCCTAATCCATTGTTGGAGGCGTCCACTTCCACGATGAATTCTTTGTTGGTCAGGATGATGGAGAATTGGTGCTGTGGTGAACAGTTCTTTGAGGTTCTGAAAGGCCTGATTATTCTCTGAAGATCAATGTAGACCCCTTCCTTGTCATATATGTTAATGGAGCAGCTGCCTGCACTTTATTGTCATCCATAATGACTCCATCGGAACTGATGACATACCCCAGAAATGCCGTCTTAGTTTGGTGAAATTAACATTTCTGAATCTTGGCATAGAGTTGATTTTGGAACCATCTTTGGAGGACAGTGCGATGTGTTTGGTGTGGGACTGGTAAATCCTCAGAGTAGATGAGAATGTTGTCGACGTATACAATGACATGGCGGTTGAGCATATCTCAGAACACCTCAATGCCTGGAACATAGAGAATCTATTAGAAAGGCTGAAGGGCATAACCTGATATTCATAGTGCCCGGTGGTTGTAGAGAATGCCATCTTCCACTTGTCTCCCTCTCGGATGCGAAAAAGGTTATAGGCGCTTCTGAGATCGAGTTTTGTGAAGAATTTGGCTGTGCGGAGCTGTTCAAGGGCTGCTGGAACTAAAGGCAGAAGCTACCTGTACTTAATGGTGATTACTTGCACGGTCTTAATCCTCCCCCCTTTTTCTTGATGAAGAAGATAAGTAACGAAGTGTTTTTTTCTGCTTTTCTCTTTAATTTATCCCTTGTTTTTAACTCTGAAATTTATTCAAATAAAATTCTCTTTTGCTGAACTTACTTGCCTCATAGATTTTTTCATGGTCTGCCGCAGTGGCAAATGTATCTCACGTAAATGTTACAAAACATCCCCAATACCATCTAACACATAACAGCCTCTAAAACTGGAACATTTTTTACCTTTCACTTAATCTATGTAAGAACTCTGCTATCAGTATTATTGTTCATGAATCTCACAACTGTGTTGTCATCTGCAAACATTACAATGTTATCGGTTTTGTGTTTGGCAATGCAGTCATGAATAAGCAGAGTGAAAAAAAAAAAAATTGTATCAGTACAGAGCCCTGTGGTGCACCGGTGCACTGGTGCTCAGTGTGATGGGTTTAGAGAATGTGACAACTTGCAGTCTATTGCTAAGGAAGTCACGTTTCCTGTTGCACATTGGTGTATTTAGTGGTGTATTCCAAGTGCTGGCAGTTTCTCACAAACTAATTATTCACAATATTTCTGTAATTAATTGCAATGAACTGCATTGTGTTCTTAAATTTAGTTAATCACCTGCAGACATTTGCCCTCCCATCGCTGCTGTTTTGGAATAGTGATAGAAAAAGTTGATGAAATCTATTAAAATGAACTCAAATAACCCTGGACTGAACTTGTTTAGTTTCGTCAACTCTAAGCCTACAATGAAAGTCAGTGTTTTTTTTAGTTATATTCATGCAACAGGCTAAGAAGAACTAGACTGAAACTTGGGAGAAAAAAAAAAAAATAATGTCAAGGCAAAAAAGAACGTAATAGCCTAAACTCAAACAGAAGGCTATTTACGTGTATGAAACTGATGAACTAAACTAGAACCAAGTCACATGATAAGTAACTAGGAACAACAGGAAGAAACATAGGAAATACAAATTAAAAGAGATTCTCTCACAAATGTATCTATTAATACTCATGTATTTCTATACATCAGTGTTGTCTAAGTTTTCTTTCTGTTGCACAGATGTATGTCTTTCTATGAGGTTTGAGCTTGTTAAGTGTGTCTGTGCTTGGAATAGCACTAATAGTCTGCATCTGTGAATAAACAGACAAATACACCACCGCTACTAAACATCTCACACACCCTTTCAGTTACAAACAGATTTGTTTTCAGAAAAACAAATTTGCTAGTGTTTGACTATGAGGCACATGTATCTGCTGAGTCTGGGTGAGTCACATTTCAGTTTATTTTTTATGATTGAATGAACAGATGTTTGTAGATGTTTAAACTGTTCAGAAAAGAGGAACAGTAAATGAGAATGAGAGAAAACTGACACAGATAAGAATATCTGAGAGAACAAAAAAGGAAAAGTCATACAGGTTTGGAAGAGGGTGAGTAAAAGATTGGTCTTTTTTGGGAAATCTGTAGGGTTGGGTACTGAAACCCGGTACCTAAGTAACCGGTATGTATAGAACCGAATCAAAACGCAAATTTCGGTGCCGTGCCTAAAAGACAAATCCAACAAATCTATGGCGGCAAATCTAAGGCATTAATAAGCGAGAGCACCACTAAATCTGGCACACGCAGTAAATAATTTCCGTGCTCTTAAATGCGAAGAAACCGGAGCCCGCGAGCTCATTTCAAACCATAGATATCTATACTGACTAGATGTGCCTTGGGGCCTCTAAGCATACGTCAACATCGTCGCCATCTTATGTCGAGGATTTGAAGGAAGCGCATCGATGTAATATGATGGTAAGATGTTGGAAATTTTTCCACACAGTTGTATCATTGTAGTCTGTAAAGTTATTTTGCTCGACAAGTTCATGTCTGTTACTGTTCATGATGATGACCACGAAGTTAATGTTATCCTATGAAAGAAAGAGCTAGGTAAAAAGTTATGTTAATGTAAGTTGAAGAAAACCAACAATGAATATAATATAATTGCAAGATGGTGAAGAGTTGCCTAAAGCTTGTGTCAGTGTTAAGTTTGTAAAGTTAATTGTTAATGTGAATGATGATGTTCACACATAAACTTTTAACCATATGAAGAACGATATCGTTTGGGGACACTTTCAGAGCGATTTGAGAACGATAAAAAGCTATAAGCTAATAGTCAGTCAGAACCCATAACATTTTAGCCATACATTATTTAACACTTGGAGAGACTTTGCTTGTCAATGGTCAGTGTGGACGCTTTTATTGCTATGGATAGTTATTGCTGTCGTCCTCCCTGGTGAACGAATGCCCATTTACACTGCTATCACGTGGCTATGTCCCTTGAAGTGCACTACAAAAATGCTATGGACTTTTGGATTTATTTTGTTTGTAGATTCCCAAGTGATAAACAGAGGCGTCAATCATGGGCAATAGCACTCAGGAGAGAGGGGTTTGAGCCAAAAGACTGCACCGTACTGTGCAGCTGTCGCTTTCATTTTTGTTGTGTGCATTGTAGAACAAATGAATTAGTTATGTAGGTGTTTCTAAGTATTGTATTGTATATGATATATCACATATATAGTAAAATAATTAATTAATCTATGTTCTATCATAAATATATGTCTGACATTTATAATAAACCAAACGGCTTGAAAACCGGTTGAAAATTAATTTTAATCGTTTAATTCGTAACTTTTTTGTCTTTTCCCTTGTAACGGTGGTATTGTGTGGTTGAGCTATCCGGGATAATTGTTAAATTGTTAAAGTAGATACTTGTCTAGCGCCCGAACATTAGTAACCAATTGTGGTTTTTTTTTCTTTTTTGGGCTCAGGCTTCATCTTTAAGTCAAGTAAATTGTGGGTACTGGTTTATATGTTGAATCGTGGTCAGAGTGGTCGAGTCGTGGTCGAGTCAGCACGTTGAGTGAGAGTTTTTTCGTTGCTATCAATTAAGTTACGTATATCTATAATCTAATCCGTTCTTACATCACTAACATCTCCAATCATGGCTGTGCTCTTTGATTTCTTTGCTAATGGAAGCGTTCTGTATCAGGGATGCGGAGTAAGTAAGGCCACTGTATGTATTTTAAAAAACAAACAAAAAAAACCTTGACATGCTCAAACCTTACCTGATTGAATTACATTTTTAAATTTCATTTTCAGCTGCTGACATGTTCCTTTTAATACCTGCAGGATTGCACCTACATGACAATTACAATTAGATTCAATAACATAGTTTTAAGTTTTACCTTTGATATTACTGCAAAAAATAATATTAGCTTAAGTAATATTAATATTAGCTTCAAAACATCTCACTGATCTTCAACAGGGACATGTACTGTAACTAGATTGTGAAAAAGTCAATAAATGTCACTGTGACGAAGTGTCAGAGTCGTGTTGATCCATTTTGCAGCTTGTATTTAACAGAGTCAGACAGGCAGAGCTCGAATACACAGGCAGACAGGATTGGCAGGGAAAAGACAGTAATCGTAGTCGGTAGGCAGGCAAAGGGTTCAGGGCAGGCGGCAAGAATCAATATCAAAGAACAGTCCAATATAAACACTAGAAAACAAACCAGAAAACGCTCGGAGTTGACAGCCGTGGCAAATCAAAACTTCGCGTTGAACCTCGGGAAAGTCTTTGTATTTATAGGGTGGATAATGACAAACACCTGGGCTGAATTAGGCCAAGGTACAAGGGTCAAAGAGTCTGGGAGAAAACACTAATACTCGGGCGATGGTTCCCGCTGCTGCTGGCCGGAGAGAGAGCCACAGAGGTGCGGCTTGTGACAGTCACACATTACATTACTTATTTTTTATTATATTTAAATATGTGCTCATATTTTCTGTAACTTTGCATGAGCACATCAAGTTCAGCTGGAGAAAAAAATGCCAACCTCTTTTTTCAGATGCTGCCATGGTGACTCTTAATATCTGCGCTCCATTGATAATTACTTTTTAGAGTCGTGGTGTACACACTTAACTCTACTTAAGTCTGACTTAAGACTTAAGTTAGTCTACTCAGAGTTGATTGATCTTACTCAGATCAGCTGTTCTGAAACCAAACTCAGAGTTCAAGTTTAAATTCCGAGTTGTTTGAAGCTCCTTTCTGAAATAGGCCCCTGCTCACGCGAACATGTTTATTTTTGTCAGTCGTGTCAGTATTGGAAGCCTGTTATAAGATGATTCATTCACTTGACTTGAGACATGGCACTGGATGTTAGTTATTGTTTCATGAGCTTATTTTATTTATTCATTAATGATTTTGTCCTTGTTTAATGTCATGTAATGTATTGTTTATAGAGTAAATCTTTTTCAGATACTATGTGAATAGAATTTTTAAACCTTTCATGTAATTTCATGATAAATCATTCAAGTGAACAGATGTACAGTTTCATATTTTTTTGCATCTTGAAATGAATAGTTCTGTATCTCCCTGTGTTGTTTATTTGTTCTGTTTGGAAGATAACTGAGTCTTTAAATCTCCTTTGTTAAAGATATGATTATAAATCAAGAAAAAGTCATTCACAGCTGGATTTATAAACTGCTTACTAATGACTATTAATGTTGGAACAATGCTTTATAAAGGATGAGCCGACTGTTTACTAATGCTTAATGATTTATAGTGTGCAGTTATTATAAAGTGTTACCATTTGTGTTTTATAAGTATCGATTCAGACACCGTTTAGGCATCGGAAATGTTTTAAAAGTATCAATTTGGCACCGGTATCGAAAAAACCCTAAACTGTGTGACAGCCCGGTTGAAGAAAATAAATTTAGGAAGAAATAAATAAAAAATAAAATAAAAAAGGGGATTGAACTAATACACTGATGTTGTACTATCTTTGCTTGAGGTTTATTGTGCGTGCTGAAGGTACAACAACGTAAGAGAACAGATAAAAATAACAAAATCAGAATCTACATTAAATCCACATCCATATAAATGAATGTGGATTCCGTTCGCATGCGCTCTCTCTCTCGCAAATATACAAGATCTCCGTGCATTTCCGTCTGGTCGCATTTCAAAATAAAAGTCTCTATAGGTTAAAATAACTAAAAGAGTGCAAAGCATAAAACAAGCATAACTAATATCAAGAGTCGAAATTAAATCACCCCAGAATATTAATCTTATTAATTACTTAAAATAACTGAGGGTTGTTTACACCAACCCTAGTAATGTGTAACTAGTCTTATTATGTTTGATCAATCAAATATTATTGGATTATTGGCATGGACACCTGCATAATTAGATCCTGGAAAAACGGTCACCCCATGCAATGTGTAATAAATTCATAGTTATTAAAACACAATAATTTTATAATTTAGTACTTGCAAAAGATGCTAGAATTATGTGTACTCTGAAGTATAGAAACAGCATCAAATGACAATCCATACGTCTTTACGTTTTAGCATTTCTGTTTCCCAAGATAGTTTGAGACTGGATACTCTTATTCAGCTTTTGGAAGTGTGGACAACATTGTTTCCAGTAAACTCTGTAAACTGATTAACATCATCTTTGACTCCTCATCTTTTTCCAGCATACTGTTTGGGGTCAAGCTGTGCTCCCCAACAACAGCACCATCATTTCAAACACAGTTTATATTCAGTGATGTCCAGTAGTTTGAGAACACTATTGAAACTTCTATGTATTCTTGTTTTTTACATGCAAACATTTTTTATTATATTACTGCTTGAAATCTGAAGTCAGACTTACAAGGTCTTTCTGAATGTCTTTGATAAGTCCTAAATTTATCTGTATACTGTATTTTCAGGTTTGCACAAAAAAAGAAATTATTATAAATGTGGTGTCAGACCTTTGGACCTCACTGTATGTGCATCAAACTACACCAAAGACAATAAACCTGCAGTAACAGACTCTATTTTCTGCTTATAGGTCTTCTGTTAGCACTGACAGAGAACAACTTGGTGGAAAACTGCAAACCTGGAGAGAGGAG
>JAUYWG010000037.1:1073883-1087370 GCA_034779775.1 Enteromius afrohamiltoni | reverse complement strand
AGAAGAAATATAGAGCTGAGTATCATCAGCATAACAGTGAAAGCTAACACCATGTCTCCTGATAATATCTCCCAAGGATAACATGTAAAGCATAAAACGTAACGGCCCTAGTACTGAGCCATCAATCATCTTTTGTACATTCTAAAACAGCAAAGTGTCCTCTTGGTCAGCTATCTAGTGCACTGTGATTGACTCAATACTGCAAGCATGTGGCAGAAATGTTACGCCCCTTACCATAACGTGATGCCACGTTCTGTCTTTTTTATGCATCACGTTGCATCACTCCCCGTAAACATAACATCATGTCTGCATTCGTGATCGGAGAAATAAGAAGCACTAACATCACCCTTCGCTCCTCAAAACAAGCGTTTGAACAGTAAGCCAGGTTCTTTTAATAAGAAAACGTAAATTACTTGAAGGTTGTGGGTCAGAAGTGCCAGACTGTCCTTGCAGACGTAGAATTGCCTTACTTTGTAGTCTCTGTGCACAGCCAGCATAGACTTCTCTGTCAGGTTTTAGGAGTCAGTTCTCCGTAAATACACTAAACACACTCTAATTGTTACACTGTATTCACCTGTCTCTCTGTCATGCTTGTCATAACCTCAGCACGATCGTAAACCTAATATTTGTGTTCTGTTCTGGAACAGTGTTGTGAATACCACTTCACACTAACTTCTAGTCATGTCCTCTTTTGGAAGCAGAAACAAAGTAGTTTAACTTTCACAATGACAGGCGCCTTAGCAACACTAGGGCCACCTTCTTTCTTTGCGTAAACTTTTGGGTGGTGTTTGAAAAATGATCCCACTCTGTGACGTAGAAAAGTGGGGGTGTGTTTTTGGGGGGTGTTACCAAAACAGCATTCTTCAATCTCGAAGAAAAAAATTGCAAAGCTACAGAATATACTGGTATAAATGGTGTTCTGATGGTCAAAGATTACAATTATATCATATGACACAAAATACATAATTTGGTTATGGCAAAAAGAAAAATGGTCACCACGGCAACCATGTGTTTTTGCAATAGTTCTGGTTCAGGCTGGTTCAGTTCTGAAAATGTTCATGGCCCAAAACTGTACATCTGTACCAAGTTTCAAGCTTTTATGAAAAAGTGAACATATTTTGCACATATCACCTAGACCAGCGCTTCTCAATCCCAGTCCTCGCGTACCCCTACTCTGCACATTTTGTATGTTTCTCTTAATGCTTCAAACGTTTATTCTATTCGAACGTAAGTGCCCTGTAAAGTGGACATTAGGATATTCTGCTCTAATTCCAGTTTGAAGCAAATGTATGTTCCACTCAAACGGCATTGAAGCATGCAAAACATGAATTTTAATTGTATTTACTTACAGAGGTATATTGTGTCACATTCGTTTGTGTGTGAAGATGCTGCGCAGCACAAATCTTTGATAGAATGTTCTGAAGTGAAGTAAACTTTTTAACAGATTGCCCCTGCTCAGGGAGTAGGGAACAATAAACACTATGCAGGAACCATGTAAATCGGAACACAGTTCATGCATGGAGCTCACTTTTAATGAGCTGATTATTGGAATCAGGTGTGTTAACTAAGAGAGACATGCAAAATATGCAAAGTGGGGGTATGCAAGGACTGGGATTAAGAACCACTGACCTAGACCAGTGGTTCTAGGTCTAGGTCAGTACAATGAATTTCTACCCGTGTTGTTTTATGCTGTATTATGGCATGAACGAGTGCTTTGTAAAATGTATTTAATCAATTAACTTCTATTAACTAAATCAAATAAATATATGGTATTACAGCTTTTGGTTAAACAGCTTCTGTTTCCGCGGTACACTTGCCCATAGTTTTTCAGGTAGTTTCCAGGTAGGTTTTTTTCTTCATCTTGGAGATGTTGCCACAGTTCTTCTGGATTACATCTGTCTCAGTTTGTTCTGTTACTTCATGTCATTCCAGACAGACTGGATGATGATTAGATCAGATCTCTGTGTGGAGCACTGGCTGTTGTCAGACAACTTGTGCACACAATACTGCATTATTACAATTAATGACAAAAATAATGTTTGGAAATATAAACTAATATTTCCAACTGACACGCTACCGTAAAAGATAGAAATAACCCACTTAAAACCATTTTTTGTTGGTTAAAATACTAGTGGCCTAGTACTACTAATACTAGTGTATATATATACAGTACACTTCTGTAGCTGTAGAGTTTATGGATCCATTAGCAGCAGTGTGCACAACCACAATTTGAAAGGCAAAAAATGTCTGAAAAAGAACAGAGTGACTCACGAAAAGGTCAGGCATAACAACTGTCTGTGGTCACAAATATTCAGTATAAGGCCTGCTGACATTAGGAAATATACAGGTTAATATGAAATTAATGTAATACAACAGAATGACATACAACAATGTAGTAATTAATTCTGATAACAACATGCATAAAAAAAACTGTAAACAGTGCATAACATTTTTTTTTTCTTGCTCAGAATTTCTGTTTTTGAGTACACAAATATCAAATCATACTTAAATCAAGATACTGTTACAATTACACTGTCGGAGGGACAAGATAAACGTGGGGTATAATGACATTTTTTTAAAATCAGTGAAACAGAGGGGTAATTTAAGACTGGAGCGAGAGTACCCATGTATGTACAAAGTAGCTGGATGCTAAACAGAGAACTGAACACAACTTATAAAGGGTAGTTAATGAGGGACAGACAGGTAAAGATAATTAACTACTAAATGACACAGCGAGAACAATATAAACCAACTGACTTAAGAAACGTAATAAGAATTGAAATGGGTTTTAAATGACCCATCTGCTAAATCTGCTAACAACAATATTAGATACGGCATTGTATCCAGTGATGTCCTTATTATGTATTTCCACCCCCCAGGAGAAGAAAATCATGCAAATCATTCATACTTTTCACATAGGCTGAGAGACGAGAAGGCATGCAAATTCAAAGTTGTTTATTAAAGGACGAGGTGAGACAGGCAGGGTCCATCATTAGCAAACACGAATAGAGTAGGCTAAGCAAAAGAGTGGTCAAAGTCTGCGTGGGTTGATACAGCAATAAACAGTGTCCGAGAGATGAGGCAAAGGTGATAATCAAACGAGAGCAGGGGTCGGCAACGATAAATCCAGAATACAACAAAGAGAACACGAATGAAACACTAGGCAGCAAATTGACAGTACAATGAACCGTGACAAACATACAGACATCCGGGCATTTTATACACATGGAAATTGGGTCAGTGGGTGGAGACTTGAATAACTATGGCAACAGGCAAGGGGGGCAGAGACAAGAGTTCATTGATAGGAGTCCATTAATGAAAACAGACACAAAACATACACACACAGTTTGCTGGGCGCTGGAGTGCCATCAGTGTGCTGGCACATCCAGCTGATCATGACAAAACTAATCACACACTAGAAATAATTCAGTCATTGTTTCCATCTTGCACAACATGTATCAGCTGAAAAAACAGTATTAAACTAAGGAAAATTATGTGTTGATAATGAAAGAGGAAAATAACAAACACTCAGTTTTCCAGTTAAAGTTAGTTCATCATTGATTCGATGATGTCATCTCCCAGCTCAGTTCAGTTCTCTTCAGATAGCGTCTGTGTAATTAAGTCAACAACATACCAGAAAATTGTCCCCAAAATGAATAACTACTGTAATATAGCCTACATAATGTTGTAATGAGAGCACTATTGTAACAAATGTTGTGAATTCTTAGTATGGCGGGTCAAATTGCTCAAAATTAAATAATTAAATAAATATTGAAATATATAAATAAACTGTTAAATGCAGAAAGTAATGCAGACATTTTAAAATATCACTATTCATTCATTTATGTATTTATCTGTTTACTTATTTATATATTTACGTGTTTATTTATTTATTTTTGTTTTATTGTCTTGTTTTTCACATCACAAACTATGGCTGAGCATGGTAGAATATTGGTTGTTGTGTCTTTGACATGTTTTTTGCCATAATTCTAAATTGTTAACAATCTATTAAAGATTTTGAGGCTGAATATCTATCTAATACCCAACATCAAACTTAAAACTTAAAACAGGATAGGATGTCCTCTTTGTTGACAGAATCAACCGCTAACCTGATTTTACCAATTGCAACATCTCCCTGGGTCAACATTGTTGTTGACCCTGGGACAACATTGGCATTAACCAATCAGATTTGAAGAAACAGTTTATAGTTTTTGTGAAGTTTAGGCTTATAATCATTGTTTGGTGCTTGTACATCAGTGTCATTCTTCTATCATTAAATCTGATTTTAGACATTACTCATGGGTTAGGTTTAGGTGTAGAGATATAGTCAAGAAAACAAAATATGTTGACCTAGTGACACATCGAACTTGGCAAAATCAGAATGTGCCCGATTCAACATGATGTCATGTAATTTTCAGTCAAACATAGCGCTCACTTGATTTTAAGTTCAAACTTAAACTTGAAAAATGCAGTTGAAAGAAAACATGATGATCAAAAGACGATCAGTTCACATGTTTGAACTGAGGCAATACAGTGAACTGTCATGACACATTGAAGAGCCACAAAATACTATTTATTGTTTGAATTTCTTTAAAAGCTGAGAGTCCTGAGATTTTGTTTAATATCCGAAGCATCTTATCTGTCTTCTACATAGGCATGTTTTCTTTTTCTTCTGCGATATAATTTTCACGTGTGTAGTTTGAGAATGGCACTGTTTGTCACTCATGGCCGTGTCACGCAACGGTCAGTGCCGGCCCATCCAACAGACAATACAGGCGGTCGCCTAGGGCCCCGTCTTGCTTAGGCCCTGAGAACACCAGTATAATATACGTTTTCCGTTTTTATTTTTGCATGTGCAGCGCAAGTGTATTTGTGAAACTATTAACCCACCCGCAATGCACAGATACCATTTAACACTATACAATTCACAACAACGGTAAGAAAAATACCCCACCATATTTTATTAAAAGAATAGCTCTGTATAATTCATACATGACAAATAGCTGAAAATGCTAATAATTACAAAAACAACATTATGAATAAAAGCGGGAAAAGATTAGAAACATACACAGCAGCCAAAGCACCACACTGCAGCAATTGACTTGATATCGCATCATAGCTGTGTGGGCGGAGTCAGCGCCTCATTGGAAAGGCATCGTGTTGACCCAGAGCAGTGTACATAAAGTAATTTCTGCCGTTCAACGGAACACGGTATGTTGCAAACTGAGTCATATTGGGTCAGACTGTTCATTTGGTATCTGTGACTTACCAAATACGACCCAAAGAAATGGCCAGAGAGAGGTTTGGTTTCCCAAAACGTTTTGTTATCTGAGTTTTCAGGTAAGAGATCATTTACAAGCCTAAATGTGTCTAAAAAGTAAACTTTGCCTTTTTATTTTGCTTAATTTAATAAAAAGATAAAGACTACTGTCACCCTTTTTATTGATATATTAAACAGAATTTTAACAATATACAAAGCATAGGTAACATGAAATATCCACTGAGGTGCCTTAAAATGCACATCATTATGTGGTGTGTTAGCCTATAGCCTAATCATTTTCATAAGAACAAGCTGTAAAATATATAAAAGTATATAAAATATGAAAATATTCCTTACTAAAATTAACCATGATTATACTATCACAAAACATGATTACTATAGGTAACCATGGTATAAAGAAATTAAGAGAATTGTGTAAAATAATCGGTTATAAATGTTTTAATAGATTATGACATTCACATCACAAATATATCCGGGAGTGACATTTATTTGATGTGAGGTAGTTAAGCTGGGTTCATAACTGGGTTGCAGTGCAGGCAGGACAGGACTAATGACAGCTCATTAAAGTAGTATATGGAGTACATATATGAATATTAAGCTTGATATGTTTCATAAGTTGTATATCCATAACTGTTGTCAAAGTTTTGATATTTTGTGCTACCCACTCAGATTGTCCTTCCTCCGTGTTTATTCAGCAGCATATATATCTTGAAATTGTCTTTTTTAGTGCTTTCTTCTCACTGTTTTACACCAGTGGGTGTAAATTTTACAATTTACCAAATTTTTTAATCTCGCCTAGGGCCCCCAACCCTTCGGCCGGCACTGGCAACAGTAACTAAGGCCAACTTGTCCACAGTAAATAGCGATTCTTTGCGAACAGTCAGTTCTATTGGGAATGCTGCTCATGATTAAAGACAGTCGCAGACCGAAGAGCATTGCACCACATCTTTAAAATAAGAACAGAGTTTTCTATAAGTGTACGGCACCAGTGGCAGCATTTAACATCTGTCCACAGTGCTCAGGACACTAGTGAGTGGTGGCGCGGAGCACTTTGTCCGTTGTGTGATCGCTTTTAGGCATGTGCAGCATTCCTAATAAAATCTATAGGAAAACATGTCAAAAACACAACAAATTATCTCGTACTATGCTCAGCCATAGCTTATGATGCGAAAAACAAGAAAACTGCACTTAAACTAGAAAGCAGACCAAAGAACCAGAAGAAGAAGGGTATGACTGCAACCTGGAGATCTCCAAATGGGAGCGGGAACTCCAAAACAGGGTGGGAGCTCCAAAATAGGGCTTGGCTTCCTTCCATTGACACATTTTTTCTCCCAATCAACTTCAGCACAAACTCCACCCCACAGATGATTCTAAAGATTTTTTTGGTTGTGTCAATCAACGTATTAAGTTCCTACACTATACTAACCCCTAAATCTACCCTACACCTGACCCTAACATTAACCACTGAATTTGGCTAAATAGTGGGATTGGCGCAGAATAGCGTGGTGGAGAAAAATAACCGTTCTTCAGGAGATAAACAGTTAATAAGATAATGCGATATGAGATCGCCGAGATGGGCCATTTCGCAACTCACCACCTGGACCTCACTGGACAATTAGCTACACCCAGCCTCACTACCCTCCCGCTGTGCTGAGATGGCTCACGGGAGAGCTCATGGGTGATTCCCGTTAATATCAAGAAACAGAGGTTTCAAACTCCGGTCTGAACAACACTGACCACAAGCTCTGGCCTCTGCTCTTAAGGAGAATACTGATTTATATAGCATGTTTTATTTTAGATTGTGAACCCTGGTGATAGACAGCGCGACAAAACAGCGTGGAATAGTGAACACAAACTCCGGAGGGAAACAATACAGTGATGGTGAAGGTGATGATGCTCACTTGACAGCAAGGGCCTCTTTCTCCACTGCGGCGTAGTTCTTTTCTACAGGGGTCAGCTTACGGCTGATTTAGAAGACCGGATGCTCCTCCCCTTGATGTCCCTGGGAGAGTACGGCTCCGAGTCCCTAATCGGAGGCATCGATCTGCATCAGGAAGGGGCGGTAGAAATCCGGGGCGTGAAGAACTGGCTCAGTGGTCAGGGCTTCCTTGAGGGCCTGGAACACTTTCTCCGTTTGGTCCGTCCAACTAACTTTCTCTGGTTGCCCCTTCCTGGTCAGGTCTGAAAGAGGGGTTAGCTAGGGAGGAGAAGCTGGGGATAAAGCACCCCACCCCATTTTGGAAGTTCTGCCCATTTTTGGAGCTATTTTGGAGATCTCCAGTCTGCAGTTACACCCACTAGGAGAAATCCAGTTTGAAAAGTGACGATGCCCACTGAGTGACGTGCCAACAACATAACTAAACAAATAAATGATTGATTGAATGAAAAAAATAAAAATAAATGAATAAACAGATAAATACATAAATAAATAAATGAATAAATATGCCTAAATAAAAATGTATATATTTATTTCTGCATTTATTTATATATTTCATTATGTATTTAACAATTTATTTCAACATTTATTTAATTTAGCATATTTGTCCCTCCATACCTAGGGTTTTGCTGATATTTAATGTTAACTAAAAACATAAAACCTTATCTACCCCAGTTGTATCTGTGAGGCATCTGTTATACATTTTGAAAGAATGTTTAAAAATAGTTAAATAGACGAGCTATAGTTGCAAGTATATAAAATTATATGCAAAATATATCTAATAATACTCATTTTAAAATTGTATTGCATACGTGCCTCTGCTATAAGAATGACTCATTTCAAATGTTTACATGCTTTTCTTTTTTTTTTTTCTGCTCCCACTTGCTGTGGTGGAGCAGTTATGAAGTATTGCTCTTTTAAATACTTTCCAGCATTTCAGAGATAAATATGCACACAAAATGCATTGAAGTACAACATTAACAGTTTTCAAGAGTGCTCAAAAAGGGTTTAAACACTGAATTTTCAATTGTTTTCTTCTCATGGACTCTTAAACATGAAGACATGTGAATTCAGGTGGCAATTAAATTACCACATGACCTTGGTGTTTGTGAAAAAACAATAGGTAATTTGGCCATGGATTTTCACAGAGGTGGTGAGAGAAAAACACAGACATCCTGGATTCAGATTTGTCACAAAAACCTTTTTGAAACAAGATCTGATATATGTTGCGCAAGATGGAAACAATGACTCTAGTTTCTTTTTTGTTTTGCATAGTTTTGTTCTCACAGGGTGAAAATAAACAATGAGAGAACATCACTGGATATTATGTAGGCAACCTGGTCTCATAAAAATTTTTACCACTGTGTTTTACCTTTTGTCGAACACCTTTTATATGTCTTACTGCACATTTCACCGTAGTTTCAAAGAGAAAGGTCCACTGAGTGGCGCTAAAAAACAGGTCCAGTATGTAGCCTGGCACATTTTTATTATGCTAATATATGTAATGAAGAGACTTGTGGCCAGGTATGGTGACCCAAACTTTTAATGCTCTATATTAAACCTATCCAAAGTGCACACACAATTCCCACCTGACCTGGAACTTGAACCTTGTAACCTTCAGGTCCAACAACCTTATCCATTAGACCACGACTGCTCCAAAATGTTTGTGCTCTGCATTTGACCCATCCAAAGTGCACACACACAGCAGTGAACACACACACGGAGCAGTGGGCAGCCAATGCTGGGGGTTTGATGCCTTGCTCAAGGGTCTCACTTCAGTCGTGGTAGTGAAGGTGGAGAGACCGCTGAGACTTCCAGACCTGGTACTCGAACCCACGACCTTTGGGTTACAGGTCCAACACTCTATCCATTATTGCGATGGAATTTAAATATCTGTGGACTGTTGCTAAAAGTTAATGCTCTATCAATATGACCTACACCAAATCCAACCCTAAACCTACCCAATAGTGTTAACAAATGCAAAACTGATTTTAAAAAGCTACCAAACAAACCTGCCTTGTGAGCAGTGCATCGGCATTCAGCATTGTTGTGCTTCGGGCGTTGCAAATTTGAGTCCCAAAAAGAATAAACATGACTTTTCAAATATCCCTGTATATTAATATGCTTTTGAAGTCATAACTTGATATTCTTCAAGTAATTATTAAATGAAACTCTGTACATCTGTGTGAAAAGGAATAAAAGGAGTCGGAGTTTTACTGTCTCTAGTGTCCATTACTTTTGGAAAGTGCAGTGATATGTACTTGTTTGTACGTACTTCTTGTTTTGCTAAAAAGTATGTTTGAGGTGGGATATCTAATATTATTTTATGTAATCTCTTGATCGTGATATTTTGTGTTGTGGTGATGTTTCTTTTGCCAGTGCAAAATAAATCAGCATGATATGAAATTAAATGCAAAATTCTAAAATGTTGTTTACTTAGCTTCTAAATCTGGTGCCTATTTATTCCTCAGAACCCCACATTGTGGTTTTCTGTTGGACTTTTTGTAAATGTTAAATAACAAAGCTATTTATAAGAATGCTACTGAATTACTAAAATCTACTTTTGTATCATGCAAATTCACCTTCATTTGCACTGACAGATGTAGCACACCAACCTAATCATGATTAATAGGGATAAAGTTATCCCTGAACAAGGTTCAAAGATAGTAAAGTAGTTAAGTTTAGGTAAGGAGTTGAATTAAGGGATCCAAAATATGGTTAGGCATTAATAAACAGCCAATATTCCTGTAATATGCAAAATAATATAAAACAGCTCAGCTTTCAAATGAATGTGTTTTCCTCTTTGTTTCAAGTCTTTAGCAAGATATAAAAGTGAAGGAACATCAGAAGGTGTGGCTATAGGCTAATTTATAATGAAGTCTCATTGTAATCGGGAAAATTATTGACTTACACTGCCGTTTAAACTAAAGCCATTTCAGCTGTATGTCAAGCTATAATATATATGTCATGTAAAACAGATTTTGATAGCTGAGACTTTGGAATATCTCCGGGTGCTCCCAATCTAAACCTACTTTATTCTCATTATATTTCAACTTTAATCTCGAAATATTTTGCCTTTATTCTCGTAGTTTTAAATTTCTTTTTAAGGTGGCACTAAAACGCCCAGAACAAAAAAATTCAACATTTGCTAATTTTGCATGATTTTAAATTCCAAAATTGTATAATATTTAAATGACTCGATTTACTGCTTATTAGTTAATGCAGAAACTACTGGGACCTTATTGTTACCAGTGTTACCAATATTTTCTATACATTCATACAGGTAATATTACAATTTTACAGTGCCAGTGGTGCAAAAGTTGGAATGTATTAACAGTTCATGTTAGTCTCAAGGAAAGTTAGGAAAGTTGTCGTGCAGATGACAACGAGGTTATTTTCATATGTGGAAAAGGCAGCAGTTGTTCTGTACCTGTCTCATCTTTTTATTTCCTGGAACTCCAGATAATTTCCCTTCATAATTTTCCCTTATGGCATTTCCCTGATATTTCATTAAACCACTCTTTATTAATATATTCAGCTGTCAAAAATAGACTGGCTCAAAGGGCCTTGAAACTTTAAGAATGATAAATGACATTATTTATATTAAATGAAATATTTATCATTTTAAGTAACACTGGAAAACATATTTGGCTAAATTAATACATTTATATTGTTACATTTCTTATTCATAAGTAGCACTGGATCAACAGCTAGAGAAACTTCACAATCTCCTCAAAATATTGTTACTAAAACCTTTTTGAAACATCAGATGCATGTTGTGCAAGATGGAAACAATGACTGCATGATTACTGTTAATTATTTATTAATCTAGGGATGTTTTGATGGGGGTTTTTTCACCTGGGCTGGAAATAAATAATGAGAAAGTATCACTGGATATCTGGTTTTATTATTTTATTAAAAGTTGGGTAACACTCCATTTTAAAGACCAATTCTTACTATTAACTAGTTGCTTAAGCAAAAATATTATAACCAATCATTTACTGTATTATAGGCTACCATGAATAAAACAGCTTGTGAATAGTAATTTAATGTTAACCTATAAGCCTTCCTCAGAAAACAATACAATATAACTTATGTTAACGAGTCCACGTCAGCCTTTGGAAGGTATTAATAGGCTGCTTGTGAAGAATGAATGTTTGGACACCACAGACGTTCTGCAGAACTATGGAATTACTTCTGTGCTAATAAGAATGAATGTAACTTTATAAAACTGAACGTAACTTTCCAATAAAGGAAGAAAAACACAATGAAAAAATGAACTCAGTCGCACAAATTTAACATGCTCTTCAAATATGCTTTATTTTTTGTTAATGATTTTCAAATAATTGTTTTCACGAATCATGGATTCTGAATGCCTTGCCACAGCTTTCGCTTACGCTTCGCAAATTTTTGTTTGCTGTTTTGGCACAAACCTCTCGTGAGGGCGGGCTTAACAGCGACCTACTCTGATTGGCTAATGTGCTTTTGATAGACAGTTGCTCTCTGACCTGGAAGCACAGACAGTGACGTCAGTGGCGCGCATATTTGAAAGTAGTTGGAGTAGGGGGAGGCTGCAGACTTGGAGCAAGGAGGACGTTCCGGCAAGATGGCGCACTGAGTAGTTACACTATTTTGACTATTATTAGTCCATTCTCAACTGCTAAATTTGAAAGTTAAACATCTCCAGCCGTTGAAATCATGACTGATATAGAGGAACATTCATATGCTATGGACATTAATATAGGTTCTAGCAAAAGAGAACGAGGTACTGACTCTGATCCACCCACACCATGTTAACCTCAGAAAGGTAAAAAAACCGACTGATATTGAAGAAAAAGAAGTGTCTAATTCGGTTATATTGGACGTGATCAATACTCTTGGAATCGAGGTTGATGTTCAGCACGAGGAAATTAGTATGCAAATGAAGCAACACAAGTGCGATGATTACTAGTGTTGCCAAATCCATTCAAATACACACACAGGAGTTAAAAGAATGCAAGGACAAAATTAAAATAATGGAAAAACAAAATCGAAATGCTCACCGAAGGTAATAATGATCTGAAGGCTCGTGTACTGGAAGAGGAACGGTACAAAAGAATGTGGTCTCTTCGTGTAAAAGGCCTAAAAGAAAACTCCAGTGAGCGTATAAGAGAGGACGTGGTCCAACTTCTTGGCAAAATTACACCTGAGTTTGTGGCTTGTATGTCTGAGGCGGTGGATGTCGTGCACAGGGTGGGAAGAAAGGAGGCCAGTCGTCCCAGAGAGGTGATCATTCTCTTCGCCCACAGGATGGTCCATGATGAAATTTGGAAAATAATCAAGACATCTTCGATATGCAAGGAAGCTGGCATCCGCTTTGCAGAGGATTTAATGAATGAAGACAGACTTTTAAGACGAGAGCTGTGGCCAAGAATCGAACAAGCAAGGAAGGAAGGCAAAGCAGCTGGCTTTAGAGGTCCATTTGGTTACATTGATGGTAAAGGAATTACCTGAGAGGTATTGACTGTTTTTCAGTGATTTTAGGTGAGATGGTCTGAAATAAGAATCGGGAACCTGTTTGTTTTGTATCTTTCAATCGCTACATTTAGTCTGTGAAGAAACAGACTGCACTTCTATCTTTGTTCATTTTATTTTCAATTTATAGTTCATTTTTCTTCACTTGTTCATGTTCAGGTTAAAATCCAAAAATGTCATTTTCATCTTTGAACTGTAGGGGATTAAAAGATTCTGTTAAGAGAAAGGCAATATTTTTATTTTGTAAACTCAAAAATCGCACTGTGTTTTTCTACAAGAAACTCATTCGGAGACAACAGATGTTGTGTTTGGGGGAAAAACAATGGGGAGATGACATGTTATTTAGTCAGGTGTCGCTGTTTGCATGAACAAATGCCCTGGTAAAATTATTACTCACAAGGCTGATATGGATGGTCACTGGCTCGCAGTAGTCCTGCAATTTGACAGATTATTTTTTTATATTGATCAATGTATATGGATATAATGCTCGCTCACAGAATAGGGAGTTTATGGAAGCAGTAAATGATGTTAAAAATAATCTCAAAGCTAGGTATCCTACGGAATATATTTTAATTGGAGGTGATTTCAACATGACACCAGATGAATATATGGACAGATATCCTTCTACTTTTAGTAGGTCTCATATGAATCACATTGTTCAAGATTTTTGTTCATCAAATTCATTGAGTGATATATGGAGGAATTGTAACCCCATGTTAAGACAATTTTCATGGTTTAAACCAAATGGCACTTCAA
>JAUYWG010000037.1:1052286-1063832 GCA_034779775.1 Enteromius afrohamiltoni | reverse complement strand
ATCTTTTGCAGGTGTTTAGAGTTAATTAGTTGATTCAGATGATTAGGTTAATAGCTCGTTTAGAGAACCTTTTCATAATATGATAATTTTTAGAGATTTTCATGAGCTGTATGCCAAAATCATCAATATTAAAACAATAAAAGGCTTGAAACTACAGTTGTGTGTAATGAATCTAAAATATATGAAAGTCTAATGTTTATCTGTACATTACAGAAAATAATTAACTTGATCACAATATGATAATTTTTTGAGAAGGACCTGTATACTACCTGCATCTAGGTTTCCTTTCATTTTCTTTTAAGCTTCCTGATCAACTGAAACCTTATGGTCACATGTGTAAGACATACAAATTATACAACTTACATTTCATCCAGATCTCACTTATTTCCGTTCTTGTCCTAGGAACAAGAAATATTACTAATGTCAAGTTTGAAGTTATAAAAAGAAAAAAGCATGTTTTGAGAGACTGGGTCCAGCATAATGCTAAACAACCTAAAATATGACTTAATTTTTCATATGACTTAATATGACTTAAAATTTTCATTTTAATTTAGTGAATTACAAGAGATTCCTTGTTCTAGTCAAAAGACTATAAATACAGCCAGCTCAGACAAATGCCCCAGTGTATTACATTTTATTCTTGACTGTTCTCAAATTAATCCGATCCGATTTTTGTTTCCAGGATAGGAATCAATAAAAAGGTGTTCAACCAATTTCCAGACTTCTACACCAGCTTATACAGATTGGCTCTGGACATGGACTGGGACTGTTACTGATCTTAGGTTGAGCGAGGAGAACATCGGCACCTGTTGAGAGTGGAAGATGAGAAAGACTCTACCATGGGGACTAGAAGTACCAGCTTGTCCATGGAGGGGTGAAGAGACACGTGTGACCCGTAAGAGAAGCAAGTGTCACCACTCTCATGCTCCTTTAGAAACCTTATTGGACCACCATGGGTTTTTGGAGTTCACACCAACCAAAAAGCAGTCTCAGACACCTGATTTGTAATTTGATTAAAAATACTCGAATAAACCGTGTATTCTGAGACTTTAATTTTCAGTTTTATGGTGTTGTGTTATTCTCTTTTACAGCTTTGCAAGCAATAATAGAAGAGTTTGTATCACTCTGATCTTTTTATAAGGGTGGGAAATTAGGTCTTCAAAATGGTGCTAGATTTTAAGTAAATGTTTTGCAAATAACATGGTTTCGAGAGGAATCGTGAACGAGTAATCAGATACAGCTGGCAGCTGGTTATCATAATCATCCTTGTTCATTTGCACCATCATATCACTTCCCCTTCACTATAAATTCTCCCATCTTTTATTTTCCCTTCATCTGGCTTTATGCACCCAAGCCTTCGCTTCACTGCTAAAAAAAATGATGTCTTCTGACTCTTCGGACTATGACCGCTCAAACCTCCCAGCCTGCCGCTCGGCAAGCTGCAGCCCCACCAGCAGCTCTAACAGAGTCTGCAGGCCTGCCCGACAGGCTAAATCGCCTGCTACCCGAGCCCGCTCACGCTCCCCTCCACCAGTCAGACGCCAACCGGTCTCCCCTGCTTCATCCTATGTCTCAGCCAGATCTTCCTCCGAAAAATGGTCCATCACTTCACTTCGACAAACTCTCGCTGCAGCAAAAAAAAAATTCTCCAGAAAAGCCAACAAACAGTAACTCCTCAAACTGCTAAACAACAAACTCCCAAATGCTTCTTCTCTGTATGCTACACCACACATCAACAGCCAGCAGAAAACCGCTACCCACCTCATCCCCGAGACGCCGGGCCCTGTTCGCCGCTCCATCCGATCCACTCTGTCCGCCAGCCTCGGATGCCTACGATGTCACAGAGGCAGGCCAGCCTTCCCATTCTACGCAACCTGGTCCCCAGCCATGCTCCAACAAGCCATAGCGGATTATTTCTCCACCTGGCCCGCCGCTCTACACAGCTCCCATCAACAACCCGGACATTCAGACAATAATAACTGTCTTTTTTGTTTTCCACCCCTCCTCCAGCTCTAATCTTTCCTCCCACCAGCCCAACGCCCTCCCCACTATTAACACTCCCTCCTCTTTTCGCCTCACTTTCTCTCTTGCAACAGCCAAACCCATGCCAGCTCCCGTCAACGCTCTTTCTTTTGAACCCACCCTGGTCAGCAGATTTTAGAGATATTGATATTGATTTATTCACATTACTTTCTCCCTTTTCACCCAGCCCTGCAGATCGCCAAGTGGAGTACGACAGCTTCACCATTACACTCCAAAACCCCACCACCAATCCTCCCGTCCTCTCACATTTCCCGAGTTTTCCATCGCCTTCCTCCCCTATATAGATGTCATTTGCTCAGTTTATCCCCATAGAAAGCGCAAGCTCCATGATTACCTTGTCATTGTATCGTTCTCCTATGGAGGAACCCATTTCTACACGCACCATAGAATGTTCGCCGCTAAAGCCGCTGCCAGGGTATCCCAGTGGAACCAGTGCATTTACTGTGGCGTCCTGGACCTGGATCTGCACAATCAGGTTTTCACCGGCTGTCGTAACTTCACTTGCGCGATCTGCAGGTCCATAATTCACGATTCTTACTCCTGTTTTTTTTTCCTCTTCTTCCCCCAGCTCACCCTCTCCAGTTAAACCTAAATCCACCCATTATGTCCCCAAAATTCCCTCTCTATTGTCCATTCGCCCTTCCTCCCCTTCCCTACCCAACATTTGTTTAAGTTTCAATTCTAACCATTGTTTTAGGTCAAACTGCAAATTTCTCCACATTTGTTCATTCTGTGGGGGGGCCCATTCAAAAATCATCTGTCCATCTCAAAATAGACGAGCCAAAAAGTATTTATCGACACCTGTCAATTTCTCACCGTCTATCTGCTGAACTCCTAACTTCTCTCACTTTTTGTTATCTGGTCTATCTAACGGTTTCCATCCAGGAGTCACCGAAATTCCCACCCAGTCCCTCATATGCCCCAACCCCCTATCAGCCTCGGCTGAACCCGAGGCAGTGGACGCTTGAATCAAAAAAGAATTAGAATCCAATTTCATGATTGGCCCTTTCCCAGCCCCTCCTTTCCAAGTCAGCCCTATCGGCATTGCAACTCAAAGGTTTCTCATAACCGATCTCTCTTCCCCCCCATCACTCCACCACCCCTAGCATTAACAGTCTCATCCCTCTAGAGGAAATTTCCCCCTTTACCACAACGTAGACCAGGCCATCGAAATTATTAAAAAGGTCGGAAAAGGCGCTTGGATGGCTAAAGTTGACATCACATCAGCCTTCAAAGTCATGCCCATCCACCCTGACTTCTGGCATCTCTTTGGCATTCAGTGGCGAAATCTATTTTATTTTGCAGTCCCCCTTTCCTTCGGTTGTAAAAGCAGTCCTAAAATTTTTGACGTGCTCTCCGAAACTATCTGCTGGATTCTCCACAATAACTATCAAATTCACCACCTCGTTTACCTCCTCGACGATTTCCTTGTCGTTTCCCCACCCCACGCCCCACCAGCAGCCGAGCTGTCCACTGTCCTCAAAGTCTTCAATCATTTAGGGATTCCAATAGCCCAAGAAAAAACTTTGGGCCCCAGCACAAGTATCGAATTTTTGGGTATTATCCTCGACTCCCAAGAATTCGAAGCTTCCCTTCCCAAAGAAAAGCTTGACAGAATCACCTTACTCGCCTCCAACCTCCTCACCCACCCCCACTGCTCAAAAAGAGAGCTCCTCCCAGTCCTTGGGCACCTAAACTTCGCCATGCGTATCATCCTGCAAGGCTGTCCCTTCATTTCCCACCTGCTAACCCTAGCCTCTTCAGTTCCTGCTTTAGAGGACTTCCTCTCCCTACCAGGCCCCTCCCTAAACGAACTCCAGCTCTGGGTCTCCTTCCTTTCCCAGTGGAAAGGCCATTCTTTCTTCTATAAAGATTGCCTAGCCAACCCTGTTGACATTCAACTCTTCACAGACGCTGCCCCCTCCATAGGTTTCGGAGGTTTCTATCGCAACCGATGGTTCGCTTCCCCCTGGCCCCACAAACTAACAAAAAACCTCTCCCCACTCTGTTTCCACAGCCCTTTTCGAACTCCTATCCCATCGTAGTCGCTGCCACTCTCTGGGATAACGAATGGTCTTCCTCGTGCATTTTTGTCCATTGCGATAACAAAGCCACTGTTCAATGCATTAATAAGCATAGCTCACATTCCCCTGCCATGATGCCCCTTCTCAGACGCTTGGTCTGGATCTCAGTCCAAAACCAATTCATCCTCACAGCTAAACATATCCTAGGGAAAGTCAACACTATTGCTGATTCTCTGTCTTGCTTTGTTTCAGAAATTCAGGACGCTAGTACCAGATGCCGACCCCCAGCCGACCCCAGTTCCTCCCTACTCGCAGCTCATCTACCCTTGAACCACCCTCTCAGACCCCTATACAAAAAATCCTTAAACTCCATGCTCTTAGCCATCGCCCCCAGAACTCTCCAATCGTATCTCACTGCTTGGAGGGCTTTTAAATCCTTCCACTTAAGTTTCAATCTCCTTTTCCCAGATGTTTCCCTTCTAGCCATCACCTCCTTCGTCACTTATCTCCACTTCTCTAGGTATCTCCAAGCCAAATCCATCAAAGGCTACCTGAGCAGAAATCATTTTTTTCACAAATTGATTCACGGCTCGACCTCCCCCACCATTGCTAATTCCCAAACCCAACTCATCATTAAAGGCATCCAAAGGGAGAACCCTTCCCGCCCTGACCAAAGGCTTCCCATCACTCTGGAAATCTTAACACGCTGCATCTCCACCCTTCGCAACAATTATAGTTCCCTCTTGGTTAACAGCACCCTAGACGCTATGTTCACCCTAGCATTCTTCGGTTTTCTCAGGTGCTCTGAATTCACAATCAATTCCCCTTTTAACCCGATCATAACCCACAATTTCTGACCTCTCCATCGTAGGCCACCAAACCTTGTCACCTTGTCAAACCCTTTTCATTAAGCATAGCAAAACTGACCAGTTAAATAAAGGCCACTCCATTTACATTTTTAATCATCCTGCATCCTATCCAGCCCTTGCAAACGTTACAAGCCTATCTATACCCTAAACCCTTCCACCATCTGCCAAGCCATGTTAACCCTATCTACCCTCCCTCAAAGCGACAAACCTCCTCACTCTTCATCCAGAAGGTAATTTTAGTTATTATCAGTTTAAACCTTCGCGAAGACTCACTCCCAGTCTCCACGCAGGCCCTCTACCAAATTCCTCATGTCTGTTGAAAGCTATTTCGCCCCTACCACTTCCGCCTAAAAGGCGCCTAAAATCTCCGCAAAGGTTGCACGTCCAGCATACTCACTCACCGCTATTTTTGGGCGTTCAAATTTGGCTGTTGTCCTTTTTAAGCAATTTTGGGGAGCAGACCGTAACCTAACGAGCCTAACGCCGAACTCTTACCCCACGCTAGGGTTCCATCCTTTAGGGTTCTGAGTTTTTATTATTATTATTATTATTATTATTATATTACAAGGAAGCGTGAACTCTTGAAAGTAAATGTTTTGCAAATGGTGCTAGATTTTAACTGGATTACACCTGCATCTAAATGTTGACTGAGAAAAGCCAGGAAAGCGCAGAAGCAGGAGACGAAGTGATGATGGTAAAAAGTAAAAGAGTTTATTAAACAATCTTAGTTGCGTATGTCTCAGTTTTCACAATTCATCTGACCAGCACACATTCAACATGTACTGTTATACCAAAAACTACTTCACAGCAACATCCCATAAACCTTGGGCTTCAATAAACATTTCCCCTTATCTATCTGAGAGATTGAACAATAATGAAAATATATAAGCAAGGAAAAATTACAAAGAAATATAGAAACAAATGAATAAACAGCAAAAATACTTTTAAAATAATACAAATGATCAAATAATAAACCATATAAATGACTAATGATTATAAAATTATGTAAATAAATTATAAATGAATAAAAAAACATAAGCATAAAAACAACATAAACAACTTTATTTAGACTTGAAATAATAATATATGAATTTTGAAGTATGTTAATGGAACACAGAAGCACTTTAGGCCAGTAATTAGGTACAATAAATTAATAATTTACTGACATTTTGTGAGTAGTAGCCTACTAACCACCATGAAACACACGCACACATCTGACAAAGTGTCTTACTAGTATTTACTATGTTATTGTGTGGACTAAATGTCCCCATAAGTATAGTCATACAGGTGGGCCTAAATTTCGAATTTAGGGGGACATTTAGGTCCCCATGAGAAACTGTGTAGGCTAAGGAGTATCTATAAGTTTAGGGAAGGTGGATAGAAAATAAAGTATGTTAAGTATTAAAACCATTATGCCTTTGGAATTGCCACATAATGTATGGACTAAAAGTTCACTAAAAAGTATAAACCACCTGGCAACACCGTGTGGCGCTTCGTCGCCGTTAATAGAGAAACTCTGACATTAGTAAACCGTAAAATTATCATTCTAATGACTGTGCCACCGCCAATTTCATTGAGAAGCTAGGTGCCACATTCAAAATGGCGCCCAGCACTGTCCATCTCTCATGTTCCTCTTCCGCCCTCCACGCGCTGTGAATCTGTAAAAATACCACCTGTCTAACGTCCTTTGCGCTGTACGCCAGAAGCCTGTGTTTCCACAATTCGTCTTATTAACAGGTACGTGAAGTTATGTTTATATGACATTAAGACGGAGACCACTATTACCTGAAGGATTTGTGGGTCATTTGACGTCTGGCCAAGAACTGTGACGCTTTAATGTTTAACGTTATGCATACAGGTTAACGTTACCTGCTTGAGGATTTGTTTACAGTGACTGAAACTCTCCCAGCTGATGGAGCATTACCAAATCTATCTTTTAAAACAGCGCTGATACCTTGAATATCTTCTCCTAACTAGCGTTTTAACTAGTTACTACAACATAGCTTGCCATAATTTCATGTGTATTCTGCTGCTCTGGTATGCTGTCATGTCGTGTAGTGGGTAGAATTAAGGTTTATTAATAATGAAGCATGGACACGTTTCAGGCATTGTCCGTTTTGTTATATGCATGCTTTCAGGGTCTGATACGTGCATTATTTATTTTATGTTTTTCAGAGGCTCACTTCATCATGGCATTAAGGAGTGTGAGTCGTCTGCTTGTGAACAGCCAGAGATGTGTCCTCTTCACAGCTTCCAGATCACAGAAAACTGCTGCATCTTCTCCACTGGGTCAGAACAGCAGTTTGTTTTGCATAGGTCTCTACATATAATGATATAATGTACACTTATTCAGGCCTGTGTATTGTTATATTTTCAGTGGAACGTCAAACTTGAAGAAAAAAAAAAGTAAAACAACTGTAATACAGTTTTTTGCATTTATATCCTATATATATATATATATATATATATATATATAGGATATACAAGCCTTCTGAAGCCATATATTAGATTAATGTGAAGAACAGATTGATCAAATTCTTGCAAATCATTATGTAGCGTAATGAAAAATACAACGCAAAGGTTTGAAACCTTGTTATGGCGAATCTATTTAAAAGTGAATTGTTTTATGTAATCTTAATCAGTGCATGTTTTCGCACATTTCTATTTTCACATGTACATGTAAAGATGCACAGGTGTATAATTCTATTATTTTATCAGATGCCGAGAAGTCTGGTCAAAAGAAGCCCGTGGAAACACGTATGTTTACTTCATTTGCACTATTGCTTATGCTATAACTTGTGAAGACATGGTACTCCCTAACATGTATGTCTGTTTATAACACGTCATATACACTTCAGCTAAAGTGCAGTTTAACTGGCGTGATGCTCTGGACCTGGAGGGTCTCCTGACGGAGGAGGAGATCATGATTCGAGACTCCTTTCGCACCTACTGCCAGGAGAAACTCATGCCACGCATCCTGATGGCCAACAGAAATGAAGGTGAACACACATTTATACCACATGGACAGTTTATAGTTGACAATATAACTACGGTCTGTGTAGGGTGCTTAGTTTCCACTAACCTAAAGCATTATTAAACTGACTGCCCCTTGTTCTCCATTAGTGTTTCATCGAGAGATTGTGTCAGAGATGGGAGAACTTGGTGTTTTGGGACCCACAATTAAAGGTACGCACAATATATCAGTCCCGTATCAGTTAGCATTGGATAAAGAGTACATCTGCGTGGTTAAAGTGATGCACTGCATGTTTCAGGGTAAAGTGCAACATTGTGTTTATTTACACAGAAGCAGCTCATGAAGCTGTGTTTTCAGTGTTATAGAAAAGCTAAGTTCATATTGAATGCAGCTCCACACAAACTCGTCTCTACATCTGCTACAAGTTTTGGTCACTTGTAATGCATTATAATCACTTTTTCCCTAAATCAGGCAGCCTTATATTAGAGAGTGTAAAAATACACCCTTCTGTCATCTGATACCTAGTCAGGAAATGCAGAGCTGATGTTTGTTTAATGTGTCACCAGTATGCTTCTTTAACGCTCATGCACACGACCCTATCAAGGTTATGGCTGCGCTGGCACGAGTTATGTGGCGTACGGTCTCATCGCTCGCGAGGTGGAGCGAGTGGACAGCGGCTATCGCTCGGTCATGAGTGTGCAGTCCTCGCTGGTCATGCACCCCATCAATGCTTATGGCACTGAGGAGCAGAAGGAGAAATACCTGCCCAGACTGGGTGAGACCACTAAAACAATAGTGTTTGTAATTCTTTATCTGTTGATGTTGGGATTCAAGGATTGTCTATATGCTGTGCAGCACGAGGAGAGATGCTAGGTTGTTTCGGACTGACAGAACCAAACCACGGCAGTGACCCGGGCAGCATGGAGACTAGGGCCAAGTTCAACCCGTCCAGTCGCAGCTTCACCCTCACCGGCTCCAAGACTTGGTAGGTTCAGCACAGCTTTATTACAACGGTAGAGACTAGCAAAGTTCACAAATGCATGGATGAACTCAAGAAATCACCATTTGCGCAAAATGAAGTGGTTAAGTAACAAGCTCTGGCGTTTACAAACTGTGTCCACATGGTGGTGCCATGAGCCTTTAAACTTAGAAAACTTGACCGCTGTAAAAGTTTTGTAAAATGATTTATATTTTAGATGATCTAAGTGGCATCCAGAGTATCGCCTATCATCTTACACTCGCCTTCATCTCACACAGGATTACGAACTCACCAGTGGCTGACATCTGCGTGGTTTGGGCCAAGTGCGAGGACGGGAAGGTGCGCGGCTTCATCTTGGAGCGTGGCATGAAGGGTCTGTCCACTCCCAAGATCGAAGGCAAGTTCTCGCTGCGGGCTTCAGCCACCGGCATGATCATCATGGACGAGGTGGAAGTGCCAGAGGAAAACCTGCTGCCCAAAGTCTCAGGACTGGCGGTGAGTGAGAGAGACACTGCATGAGACACCATTGACAAACACTGGCTCAGGGTTTACTGGCTTTATTATTAGTTAACCGAAACTAACAAGAACCAAGAGACAAATATAAAAATATCAAATTTAAAATATATATTGCTCAGACCAATTCATTGGCCGTTTTGAGTCATTTTATTTTTTCAGTTCCAAACTTTACTGACCACCTTGTAATTGTTTTTAACAGTTTTTTTTATGCTAATATATTCTTTATTTTCTTCCTCATTTAACAGGGCCCGTTCGGGTGTCTGAATAATGCTCGCTATGGCATTGCTTGGGGAGCTCTGGGAGCCGCAGAGTTTTGTTTCCACGCTGCGCGACAGTACACACTGGACAGGTCACAACACATCCGTTATTACCATAATGTCAACGTGTGGAAGAATTTCAATACATAAATGTTGATGTAAATTTGATTTTGCTGCTTTGTTTAGTGCTTGCCAAGATTGGCTGTCTTTGTGGTTAACTTCTTTTTGGTTCTTGCAGATGTTGTTTTTCACCATGCAACATAATCTGAAATGTTCCCATCAGAATCCAGTTTGGGGTTCCTCTAGCCAGAAACCAGCTGATCCAGAAGAAAATGGCAGACATGTTAACCGAGATCACCCTCGGCCTGCAGTCATGTCTTCAACTGGGCCGACTGATAGATGAGAAAAAGTGAGGTCCATCTTCATGCTGCTGACGTTTGGACTGGATTTATAGATTTGGATGTTAGTTTGTGAGGATGCAGGAATGAAAAAGATAAATATTTGGTGCAACTGATCTCTCCCTTAAAGGAACGCCCCTATGGCGCCAATTATTTTAAAGCAGTATGTATAAAGTAGTAATGTAGTAGAACAGATATTAAAAGGTAAAAAAAACACTGAACCATTTAAACTACACATCATTAATACAGAAATGACTGAATTTGATATTTTAATATTACAGTTTTAAATATATTAAGGCACGTTAAGTGTTTTGTTATGCTGTTTAATTATTGAAATTGTTTAAATGAATAAAAATAAACTCCTAATGGATCATTTTCAAACTAATAATCTTTACTCTCTGAACTACATTGACAGAGTGGCTCCAGAGATGATCTCTATGCTGAAGAGGAACTCCTGCGGTAAAGCCCTGGATATCGCTAGACAGGCCCGAGACATGCTGGGAGGAAACGGCATCGCAGACGAGTATCACATCATTCGTCACGTCATGAACCTGGAATCCGTCAACACTTATGAAGGTCAGAGAAACTGAAGGAGACGTGAAAAGATCAGGCATTAAAGGGAAATCTATATGTAATCCCTGCTTCGAACCTCCTGATCCTGGTCACCACACAGGCGGCTGAGTAGGGCTGGGCGATATATGTCGAATGATATATGATGCGCATCTGGTCAGTAAAGCTGGTTCTTTGATTAGCGGTTAATCTCCAACAGCTGTTTTTAAAAAGAACGCCAGCTTATAAGCAGAGCCGTAGATCACTGTGAAGCTGCGCCATTGAATCACCCGCCAAACTAACGCGCAGCTTGTCAGTGATGTACGGCTGTTTATAAACTGGCACTGCATTTAAAAACAGCTGATGGAGATTTACCGCTAATCAAACAACCGGCTTTACTGACGAGATGCGCATCATATATTGTTCCACATATATCGTCCATCCATAGGTTTGAGAATTTAAGACAGTGATTACAAAACAATGTTAGATGTTTTTGAAGGACGTGTTTTCCCTGCCATTACTTTAGATTAAATTAATGTTTTATGCCTTACAATTTGTATAAATACACACAATTTTTTTAAGGGAAAAAAATAATAGGGCTATTGTAAGAATAAGTGTTTTATGCTTTCACAAGTAATTAGACAAGGAGCTAAAACACAGAATTCTGAAAAAAATAAAACATTTGATGGGGCCCTATACATGTCATTTTTGTTACACTTTTAATAAATTGACATGAAATTATTAGGTTTCATGATTTTATCAATTAGACATGCTTTTTTTATTTAAAAAAAATTTATACAAATCGGATTCCGGTTTGGGGAGTTGGGGACACTAAACAAATTGTGAATAAAAACTGAATGCAATATTTTATTCAGAATAGAACATAAATCACGGAACAAAAGTTTAAACTGAGAAAATGTATCATTTTAAGGGAAAA
>JAUYWG010000037.1:1039769-1052186 GCA_034779775.1 Enteromius afrohamiltoni | reverse complement strand
CATATATACATATATATATACACATACATATATACATATACTTATATATATACACACATACATATACATATATATATACATATATAGATCCTCTGCAGTGAATGGGTGCCATCAGTCTCCAAACATGATGGATTTGATTCTTACAAACACAGATTGTCACTACACCAGACATTAACTGGAGAGGTTTGGATTATTGTGACTCTTATTCTGACGGCACCTATTCACTGCAGAGGATCCATTGGTGTGCGCTGTAGTGCAAAATTTTGAAAACTCCTTTAAATCTTGGATGACTTGAGGCTGAGTGAATTTTAAGATAATTTTCAGTTTTGGGTGAATTACTGCTTTAAACTTATACACCATATTCAAAAAAGACATTATTGTGTGCAGTGGACATATGATATGTTCACAAAATGCATAATTATGTGTTGTTTTGTAGATTTTATAGTGCTTGATGATACACTGACCATCAGGGAAACCTACATCGCTGGACAGCAGGTCTGGAGGAAGTGACATCATCTGGAGGACTGTCTTCTGCTAGGATAGTTAGTTTTTTGGTTAGAATTTCTTTCTCTCTTTGGACTTGGATCACCAAAAAAAAAAAAACATATGCAAAAACATGTTATTCACTTCTGAATATAACAAACTACTCCATATATACTGTGCATGCACTCTGTATGCTCATGTGCTGTAGCAGAATGCATCTTCAGGCATTTAAAAAGAAAATCTAACTTGTTCAAAAATGAAAGACAAGAAAATCTCAAGGGTTCAGTTATTTCAGTAATAACCATCATTTAGTGTTCCCAATCTGATGTGAAACTGGACAATTTAACTGATTTTAATAATGTTTCAGTTATATTTTTTTTATTTGTTAACATTTGTAAGGTTTTATCATTTTCGTCTGTGTATTACAAAAAGTTCCTTTATTGATGAAAAATGTATTTTTGTGAGTCTGAATGAGGAAGACGCACATATAATAATGGATGTATTAAAGATATCCAGCTTACTTGAATTGATTATCGGTTTAGTTCAATGCAAATTTAAAACTAACCATTCAAAAAAACAACAAATAAAACCTAACAAAGCGTTAAAATCATGTTTCAACAACAGAACTTTATTAAAAAACTACCTCAATCTCGCAATAAAAGCAGCTTCTATTAACAAAACATTGTTCAAGTTAATGGACGAATGGCTTGACTTGCTCAAACTCCTCTGATTTGTGACCTTGGACAACAAAACCAGTCTTAAGTGTACATTTTTTAAAAATTTAGGTTTATACACCATCTGAAAGCTAAATAAAGAAGCTATGTTAGTATACTGCAATATTTGGCTGAGATACAACTATTTTAAAATCTGGAATCTAATAATTAAAAAAATATATATTTTTGAAAAAAATCCATATATTTTGATATATATTGACGGTATGAAATGTACAAAATATCTTCATGGAATGTTATCTTTATTAATCGATCATTTTGCCCATACAATGTATTTTTGCCTATTGCTACAAATATACAGTACCTGTGCTACTTATGACTGGTTTTGTGGTCAGGGGTCTCATTTGGTCCACTGACCATTAAACCCTTGTTTGGTCCTTCAAGTAAAACGCACTTGGTGTGTGTCCACCACATCAGTCTTCACCCCAGAAAAGTTGAAATGAAGACGCTGGTGTCCAGATTTAGAGTAGCATGCCACCAACGATCTGGAAAATACAGCACCTGCACAAAAACATGCGCTTTTATCTCTGGAATACATGATTTTGATATGACTCTGACTGAATGTGGGTTAAGTGGGTTAAACCTCACCTCTCCGGGTCGTATGGTGCACTCCAGGGGCCTCTGGTGGAGCTCCAGGTTTGGGTAGGACAGAGAGACCCAGGAGAGAGTGGTGTGGTTGGGATGGAACTCAGGTGCCTCGTCAGGGGGGTAAAGAAACCATCGCTGGAGAACACAAGCACATCAGTTTATAGACACGGAAAATAACATCTGTACTGAAGCTGTGTGTATGACTTCAGTGTTCCACAGACCTTCCTGCCATAGACAACCTCAGAGTAGCCGGGACCATGCCAGTGAAACGGGACACCAGTACCTGGTCCTGCAGGAGACAAATGTTGTTTATAAAGGAATAGTTTAGCCAGAGACGAGGTCATCCAGGAACAGATTTGAAGAAATTGTATAACTTGCGTACCAATGGATCCTCTGCACTGAATGGGTGCCGTCAGAATGCGAGCCCAAACATCCACTAAATAATGTCTTGTGAAGCGAAAAGCTGTGCGTTTACAAGAAGTCACTCCAGCAGTCGTTAACCGATGGACTGGACTGGTGTGGATTATTTGTGATGTTTTTATCAGATGTTTGGACTCTCATTCTGACGGCACCCATGCACCGCAGAGGATCCACTGGTGAGCAACTGATGTAATGCTACATTTTTCTGCATGTTACACACCAGCAATCCCAAAGCTATAGGCAGGATGCATGAGTGGAAGAGAAAAAGGTGGCGCTTTATACTCCTCAAAGAGAGAATGCCACTCCGTGAAGTTATTGTCCCCAAAGAAATACAGCGTATCTGAAATAAAATTGTGCACATGTTACGAAATAATCAAAAAAGCTTGTAGAATGAGCAGATTTGGTGTGTGTGTGTGTAACAGAGGGAGAGCTAACCACTGCCCAGTGTGTTTTTAGGCTGCGGGGTCAACAGGAACTTCACAAACTCTTCAAATTGCACATCCACTTTTAAAAGACAGAGCAAATGGAAATATAAATAGAAAAACATGCCGGAAGGTCTGGGGTCAGTATGATTCTTCTGAGCATGCACATGTAAATATCTACCTTTCCTGTAGGAGTGTGTATTGGCTGTGCTGAGACGGACCGTTTTCCGACCGTAATCTCTCAGCAGATTGGATTTGGAACACAGGAAGCGGAACTTCTGAAACAGCCAATCACAACACAGCACTGTCAGAAATGAAATCAATATACAGAAACCCAGTATAACCACAACTCTTACTGTGTTATCTGTAAGTCCTCGGAGTATAACTGGTTTTGTATAAGCATACCTGTAAAATAATATAAACAAAACACTAGTATTACATAAATATTTATCTACGCATGTTATAATATATAATGGCATTTATACAATAGTGTTTTTGAACCATACAGTGGTACTTAATTTGTTGTGGGTATTCTGTAGTTGCTGTGGTAACATAACAACTACAGTAATATAGGTTTATTACAATACACTACAATTTACTTTAGTAAAAACTAAAGAATATATTAGCCTACAGCTTATCAGTTGATGATGTTAATACTGCAGCATGCTGTATCATAGTGTTGTAAATACTATAATATATACATTTTGCCATAGTATGGTTCAAAAACATTATTTACCATATGCTTTTTTAAAAGACTTGCTTTCAGGATTGAAAAAAATCTAAAAAGACTGAAATGTCTAAAATCTACATGTTGTTCTTACTCTTTAATAAACTCAGTGTGTGTTATTGAGTTCACATCTCTAATCTCGATGCTGCACTCGCCTTCATCCTCTATACCGGAACCCAGTCCCCTGAAAGACAAGACTTAATTAGCTGCATGCTGTCAGGATCTGAGATGAAACAGACTCACGGACAGTAATCATATGGTGTCTCTCTCACCATCCTCCATCGTCTCCGCTGGACGCGTCTTTGCAGTGAAATGAAGCCGGTGACTGCACTAAGAGGAGCAGAAACAGAGCTCTTGGAAGCTGATCCATGTTCCTTCATCACCTGTCACCGAAATATATATTCACATTACAGCACCGCCGTCCACCATCAACAGCTTTTAAAATCCCACGACCATCACTTCCTAAGTTTAGCGCGTCACTGACCAATCAGCGAAGGGCACACTAGGATATGGGCGGGGCCTCACGACTCCTATTTTATTCAATAAAATATATAGTACTCCTATTTTGTTCAATAAAATATATAGTATATGTTTTGTATTATGTTGTCAATAATACATACAATAAATAAAAAATACATCTTTGTATTAATTACAAAGTAAATTACATTTAGTTGACGCTTTTAGTTTTTTTCCCCCCAAAACTGAATTAGAATAGAGAGTGCTAGGTCAAATAAAGTTTGAAGAGATGTGTTTTTAGCTAGTTAATTTATTTTAATATTATCCTTTTTTTCTTTCTTTTTTTTTTGGAATGGGACGGTGGGAGATAGACATTTTCACCTCAGCTTTATGAGCATATGTTTATATTTTCATTTTAAGATTTACTTCTTAAAATTAATACAAGCGAAGAATTCTAAGGATAATTAATGTGAATACTTTTTACCCCTGATGTGTATTAAAATATCTGATCATTCACTTTTATTGGTTTACTTTATTTTAATGTATTGTTTCATGTATTTTTTTTTAAATGAATGAAATAAATTAAATAAATGTTAAAAATAAAAATAAATTTTAAAACGTTTATTAAATTAAATGTCTGTGCATTCAAACGGAATCAAAAAGTGCTACAGTTAAAACATGCACTTAAAATAAATTGTGTCGTGGTAGGAACCAATGTGCTCGGAGTGGAATCAGACACGGTCAGTAAACACGGTGGCGCCGGTCTGTCATTCGCCTGTGAGCAGCAGAGAAGAGCATGAGGAGGTGTCCTCTAACCTCACACTGCTGCTATGCACTCTTAAGACAACAGCACACAAACATATTCTACAGAGGAACTCGGAGCGCACTGTTAACGTTTTCACGCGTCTGTTTATCATGTAAGTTATAAGGCGCAACGATGGCTGTGTCTCAAACCATGAAGAGCTGCTTACCAAGACAACATTCTGGGCATCATCTAAACACTGTCTAGAGAGGCAGCTCAACACGTTTTGAAACGCAGCCCCCGTGTTTGTCAACTGCTGTCATGTTGTTGTTAAATATGCTTACTATTATAATAGCAAAAAATGTTTAATTACATGATCCTAAACCGTACATTTATTAACTTATTAATCAATTTTAAACGTATAATAACACTGTAATAAGAACACCTTAAAATTAAGTGTGACCTAAATCGCTTAAATATCTTATATTTGAGTATGTTTTAATGTTATTTTAATTATTTGGTTTAGTTATCTATTTTCATCCATGCACGCCACTCATAAAGATTTCTCCTTTTTTTTCATATAATAATTTATGTCAGAATTTTATTTTATTTTATCACTTGCATTATTTAAATGTGTTCCTCTCAAATGATTATCCATCCACGTCAGACAATTTGATTGTTTTTATTTGATTTAATTCGCCCTGACTTGTTTCTCCAGAAACGGTGTTTGTGTGGGCTGGTCTGAGCAGGGATGGTGGGCTATGATCCAAACTCCCTCGGGGCGGCTCTCTCCCCGGAGGAAGCTGCTCTGGCCGGGTCAGCAGCAGGAATGGTCACCCGAGCCCTCATCAGCCCTCTGGATGTCATCAAAATCAGATTTCAGGTAAGCGCTTTCATGTCCAGGGCTCTGGAGTTTCCGAACTGTTAATAAATATTATCACATTCAACTAAAGTTGTTTTCACCCACAGCTAACACACCCGTCTGTAGTACATCTGATCAGCATAAGCATCATCGTGCCTAAAACATGAGTCATGTTTTCCTGTAGATTTTAACACCACTCCACGGCTGCTCTGAGCACGCTCAGTTCAAACAGGCCTGCACAGGAATGCACACAGAGGATGCAGTCTTGGTGTAGTTCAGGGCTGTCAAACTCAGATCCTGGAGGGGAACCAACCCTGGTTAGCTCCGACCCTGCCCCACCACACATACCATGTCATTTTGAAATTGAGCCTGAAGGACTTGATTATCTGGATCAGGTGTGCTTGATTAGGGTTGGAGGGATGTGGCCCTACGGGAGTTTGACACCCCTAGTTTAGTTCGTTTTGCAGTTTCTCTGCCATAGCAACCGAGGGACGGGCCTCAAGGTGGCAGTGCGTTTTCGCTTTCGGGCTTTTTCAGAAAGTCTGGTCTTTATTGTGACACGGCAGGGCCGTTGTGACAGTTTTGTGTCTGCTGCAGTTGCAGATCGAGCAGGTGTCCTGGAGGAGTCGTCAGGGGAAGTACTGGGGTTTATGGCAGGCCACACGCTGTATTATGACTGAAGAAGGACTTCCTGCGTTCTGGAAAGGTCACGTTCCTGCCCAGCTGCTGTCTGTGTGTTATGGGGCAGTTCAGGTATTTGGAGATAAATTATATGCATTCATAATATATATATATATATATATATGTATGCAGTAATCATGAGGCCAGAATCATCTTCCTATTTAATTATTAAGCCATTGCAAGGGAGGAAAAAGTTTCTCTTCTGCTTTGATTTAGTTTTAAAAATATTCTATTCTGTTCTGTGGACATGAATAAATATATGTTTTCCTGAGTTTTTTATTTTAGTATTTATTTTATATTATTATTTTTGTATTATTAGTATTTATAAACTACAATAGTATTCATTCATAATTTAAATCAGTGTTTATTTTTGTAAATACAGTTTTCATTTTTTGTAATACTAATTAACATTTTTATTTAATGTTTTTATGATTAATGATTTTAAAGTTAATGATTTGATCTACTTTTTTGATTTTTGTATATTTTAATTATATATATATATATATATATATATATAATTTACATTTATAAATGTAAAAAGTTTTTGTTTTTTATAAACAAATATATTTATTTCATTTCATATGTCATCATTTCTAATTCTTGCTTACATGTTTAAAAAATAAAGCTTTTATTTAATATGTAGTGTTTTATTTCGGCTTTATTTCAATTAGTGCAAATGTTTCCATTTTCCTGAATAGTTTTTAATTAATATAAATAGTGCTGGTCTGTTGATGTAGCCATAAATCAATAGAAATGTTATATTCTATTATATTCTGCTTTGATCTAGTACCAATAAGAGAGTTAATCGTTTCTTTTTTATATATTCTATTTATATTGCAGACATGTAGCTTATCCTATGTAGCAACTTAGAAAGACAGATCAAACATTTGTCGTTGTCCCTCACACAATTGTAGATTGTAGAAACAGCTCCCTGTTTCTCTTCGTCTGTTTTGTCTTAGTTTGCGAGTTTCGAAGCCTTGACAGAGCTGGTTCATAAGAAGACGAGTTATAACAGCCAGACTCCAGGAGTGCACTTCATGTGCGGCGGTTTGGCCGCCTGCTCCGCCACCATCGCCTGCCAGCCGCTGGATACCCTCCGCACACGCTTCGCTGCTCAGGGCGAACCCAAGGTCAGCGGTCACGCCTCAGAAGCGTGACATTATGTGTTGCTGCTACTGTGCTGTGTCTGAATGCATCTGTAATACAACTGAATGAGAACAGGTTTCACGTTAACGAGAAACTTCCCATGAGTCTCATATGTTTTCTCGTATGCACAGGTGTATCGTAACCTCAGAGAAGCCGTGGCCACAATGTTTCGCACAGAGGGGCCCTTCACCTTCTACAGGGGCCTCACACCCACCCTAGTGGCTGTGTTTCCATACGCAGGTCTGCAGTTTTTCTTTTACAATATCCTGAAGAAACTTCTGGAGCACCAGGACGGCAAATCTAAAGGTCAGAGCACGCTTTTTAAACAGTCTTATTTCATATAATTCATTGCAATTAATCACATCCAAAATAAAAGTTTCTGTGTACATTTATTATGTCTATATAAATACACACACACACACACACACACAGCATATACTGCACATGTATATCCATATAATTTATACTATATATAAATAAATTTAAAATATAAACATTTTTCTTTAATATATACAGGCCTTTATTCGGGTCAAGTGAATTTATGTTCATAGAAAGCACATTAAATGTACGTAAAGTGTCTACTTTTAAGGTTTTGGAGAATAAAATGTATATAATATTACATTGTTGCAGTAAAAATTCAAACAACATGCTTATTCTGACTTGTACATAATAAATAAACTCTGCACACACATATTATGGGAAAAAATGTTTTGGATGCAATTAATCACGATTAATAATTTGACAACACTGGTTTTTTATATTTATATTAATTTATATAGCTTTTTTTTTTCAATTTGTACTTCAACATGAACTTTTTCAATAACATTAAATGACATTTTATTTAATTTAGCTGCCTTTAAGCTGCTTTCGGTCCCGGTGTTGACGTTGCGGAGGTGTCTTGTGTGTTTTCAGGAGGTTTACACAGTCTGATCAGCGGTAGTTGTGCTGGAGTCATCAGTAAAACCATCACGTATCCCTTTGATCTGGTTAAAAAGAGACTTCAAGTGGGTGGGTTTGAAGAGGCCAGGATGAAGTTTGGACAGGTGAACCAGAACACTGTCCCTATAATAGCTAGACTAACTTCCTTTGGCATTCCACATCTGTGTTACAAATGAATACTCACTTCTCTATTTTCTGTGCAGGTACGCACATATCACGGCTTTGCAGACTGCGTGTCGAGGATCGGCAGAGAGGAAGGGCCCCGGGGTTTCTTTAAGGGTCTCTCCCCGAGTCTATTGAAGGCCGCTCTGTCCACGGGTTTCACCTTCTTCTGGTACGAGTTCTTCATCAGTGCCATTGTCAGCCTCAAGAACAGCGAGTGAGCGATGAGAGAAACCCCACAGACGTCCTTCAGAGACACTTCAGGTCATCAGACGGTACTCTGGGTGTGTTTTATGGTGTGTTAATGTAATAGGACAGAAAGTGAAGAGGGACCATTAGTTGCTCTCAAAACACAGGCACTGATTCAGGAGCTGTTTAACCGCACCAGAAAGACATTTTTACGCTCTACTAAAGCCTTGAACTGAACAATCAGCTAAAACCTGTACCTGTTTACATGAAACTCTACCTCTTGTTTCTCGTGAATGGAGACTGGAAAACCATTGTTACACATATTAAGATTTTAAGTCATAATGTCTGTGTTTTAAATTGCACTGTTTATATACATAAAAATGTTTTAACATATGTTTTGTGCATTTCCAAAACATTTTAAATACGTACTGAATATGGTGCATGAAATATCCAGTTTTAACAGCATATATCAGGTTTTATGTTGTGTGTGTGTGCGCATGTGTCACTGTTAGGGATTTTAAACAGTGAATGGTCAAATATTTTTTTTTAATGTTATGTTCCATATTAATGGATGGATGAGATTGTTTCGAACAATTTGAACCTCCATGTTTCCTGTTTATTTGTGGCCATATTTATGTATTTTTATATATATATATATATATATATATATATATACTTTCTCACTCTTCCGAGGATCATTTTACATTTACACCTGTGTACAAAATAAAATAAAAATGTTAATATTACAAAAATGTATGGCGAACAAATGGGTGACAAAAAAAACATTTTCTAATAAAAATATTTTATTTAGATTTTCTTTGTGTGTCCTGTTCTGCTTTAATGTTTGGAGAATGATTTAAAGCAAATAAAGAAAAAATGTTTCCTAACTATTAGATTAAAAAGACAAGCATGTTGCTGTTAATGTTAATAAAAATGTTAACATGAAAAAAGCCATTAACAAATAAATCAGACACAATGTAAAAATATTTTTTTTACGTTTCAGATTAAAATCACCATTTTCTTCATTTTCGGTGACACTGCGTTCGCTGGCTTTAGATTAAAAACGGCTACGAAATCTCACACATTTCTAATTCTCAAATCACACAACATTTCAGAAACCTGCGAGAAGTACAACAAAAGACCAAAAATAAGAACGATGACATATCGGTAAAATGAAAATAAAAACATGGTACAAAGATACAGTGAAGTATGTTAATGTGGAGTGGCATAAATTGAATATGTGGTTAAAAAGCTAACCCACGAAACATGATTTACTGTGAATAAATATGTGCGACTTCCTGGGAAATAATGACTCATCTGTGCTTAGCCTTGACTGAGCAATCAGGGTGCGGCCACGTTTATCTTTATATGGTGAAGTTCCGGAGGCGAAATCCGTTCATATCAAGAATTAGAATCGAAGCGATTAGGTATTTCGCGTGAGGCGAAATGTTTTCCCGCATCAAATTCAGATTTGTTAAACATTTAACGCTCGTTTTCACTTTGAAACTGCTTAGTTTAGAAGCAGCCTCTCAGTAAACGATGCTTCTTTCTTATGCCTGAGCAAACAACAGACTTTTTTGCCCACGAAGTTTCACGTATATATCCGCTCCGTATACAATAACATCCTTACATTACATACATTATCTTTTAATGTTAGACTAAAGATGGCATGGGTTACTCCTGCCCATGTTGGGTAAAGAATACTATTTTAATAGAGTACGCCAAATCTCCAATGTATACCAAAAAGTTAATGACTGTCATAAAGGTCACCACCACCAGGTCATCCCAAGGACAGCTTTTACAATCTGTTGGACGTGGGTTATTGTGAAAAGCATACAGTGGCCAGATAACAACAGCTGTTGCATACATAGCCACAGCCAGGATGTTGAAGCTAATGACCAGTTTCTCAAAAGAAAATGGGCAGATGGAAGGCAGCTTGGCGATGGTGAAGAAAATAATCAGCAATGAACAAATAAAGCATAAGGAGTAGACGGCCACGCACCACTCTGTTCCCGGAAACCTCCTATACTCAGTGGGACTCAAAGACATAAAAATGAGGCAGGCGACGAATGTCTCCAGGATCTTGAGAAGACCAGGAACGGTGGTGAGAAAGCCACTGGTTTCACCAGGTTTTTTGTGGACCAACCAGACCTCGGCGGCATACAGCCCAAAACACAACCAGGTCACCGCAGACGCCCCGATCTGCCTGGAGCAGGAGGAGCAGGCGAAGAACGTGGGGTAGATTATTGCAATGGTGACCATCATGAGTGTGGCCAACATAGCAAAAGCCATGGTGAAGTCTTCCCATGAAATGGGTACTTTGGTGTTCAGGTTGGTAAACTCCAAAATGATGATCAGCAGGGTCGTGAAACAGCAGAAGCACCAGCAGAACATGCACCAAGCCCAATGGGAGTTGGCTATAACCGGGATTCCCGCTGACGCCGCCAATGCAAAGCAGATGCATGTTAGAACCACCTCCACCATCCGAACAATGCCAATAGGCAGAATCAGTGATCTGAAATCCACTTGCAGCATGATGAAACAGTGTTTCAGGAATCGCAAAACCTTTGTTTTTTTGCAGATTTCCAATGCCTCTGACTTCTCAGAGCTGGGTTACATTCTTCCAAGCACCTTTGTGCAGTTTTACTGTGCCATAAACGTCATCAAATCCATAACAAATCCACTTTATCCTCACGTCGCCCTGTGGCTCCTGTATTGCAGATAGCCAAAAGTTCCTCGATGTGGTAAAACTTCAGTTCTTTCTCCGACGGAAGCAAACATGTTTGATCATGTTGACAATAAGCTATGAGTAGAGCCATTTCGAGCTTATCACGTTTATGACCCTTCTCCAGGTTTTCATTGGCTGCTGGTCTGCTGTTGTCCTATGAGCCAATTCCAAACCCTGAACCCTGGTCTATCTTCTGGTTTAATCACAGGAACGCTTCGTTTGGATTATTCTTTTACTTTTCCTGATAACACTATTTATAGGCCAAGAATGTTTTACAGAAAAAGCAAACAATTTGTCTTTGAGCGCTTTCTTTGTCTACAGGTGGAAAACAATTCCAACTTTTCTCAACATCTTCCGTCTTATTTGCGACCGAATGCCATTAACATAATAATAATTAGCCATGCTTTGGTAAAATAAAACTCAAAATTGTGACATGAAAATTATAAAGTCGTAGTTATGACAAAAATGGTGAAATACAAAGTCATATTTATGATTTAAAAAATTGGAATCGTGACAAAAAGTCTAAAAATACGAAATCAAGAGATAAAGGTCATATATAGTTACATATATATTGATTTGGTAAATTTTTTTTTTTTTTAAATGTCATAATAATAGCTAGATATTTCAGATACTCACAAGTCTTATCAACAGCCTTCACATTTTTCACTAGCACCTGACAACCAGAAGGTGTCACATTACATCTTTTTCTCATTTAAACCCATCTTTTAACTGTTGCTTTTGTCTGTATGTTGGTTTAAATGTTATAGCTGCTACTTTCACAATGAAATCAGGTTACAATATGATTAATGATAAAACAGCAAATTGTGTTCAAGATAATTTTTTACAAATCTTAAAAAACAAGAAAAAGAAGAAATACTTTAATGATTGAAGTGTTGGAAGTCAGCTGGTCATAATAATGACTTGACTGTACATTGTTATCCCTATTAGTTTATGGTTAAACTGAATCGTTATTGGACATTAAAGTATACTTTCACTAGCTGGCAAACTACAGGTCCTTTTAAACAAATATGCATATTGTGATAAAGTTCATTATTTTCCTTATTTGTACTGATAAACATTAGACTTTCATATATTTTAGATTCATTACACACAACTGAAGTAGTTTAAGCCTTTTATTGTT
>JAUYWG010000037.1:1025950-1039669 GCA_034779775.1 Enteromius afrohamiltoni | reverse complement strand
AAAAATTGTTGTTGTTTTTTTTCACTGTGGATGGTACATTTACTCATAATTTACACTAGTTTATTATTTTTATGAAGCTGTTAAAATGCATGGACAAACTTTAAATAATTTAAAACCTGATGTATGTTTTCCTCTCTAGAAATCATCTGTGCATCTGTGTTGTTCTGTCACTTTAAGGCCAGCAGAGGACAGTGGTGTCTCACTCCCTGCAATCTCCTGCATCTCTACTACATTTCTGTTATTCACAAGAGACTCTGATTTACTTCTCTTGGCCTGGCGTGTGTAAACAGTTTATTTAATTACAGTGAGAAGCAGTAGAGATTTATACTGTATTTAGCAGTTCTGTTGAAAGCGGTAGTCGAGATGTTAAGGGCATGCGCTGAGATAACATTTGCTCAGCTGTAGTAAGTGTGCAAATCAAGTGTTTTGACCTAAGTTATATATAGAATGTGTTGGTTTTGTTAGCCTAGTTTCAAACTTCCTTTTGCACATTTGAACTCACAGCAATAAGTAATCTGTCTTGAACTAAATAGTGCATCTCTTATTTTCCATCTTCTTTCATTTAGGACAGGTAGCTGTTTTTTCAAAGTCAGTTTTATGGACGTACTTCAGTAGATGCCACACGAAACTGCATATTTAGTAAGTGCTTCGTTTCAAATCAGCAAAGCATCAAATATATCTCCTTTGTTCCTGTTTGTTTCAGTACACCAGGAAGGACACTAGCTGATCTCACCCAGCAGCACATTAGGGTCGATTCCAGTAAAACGTTCCCCCACGGTTATGGATTTCCATTTTTCCCCATTATTGTCCCATTTGGAAATGCTCTCCTGCTCTAAGTGTTTGCTTTACTGGCATGAATGTTTATTAAAGTCCTGAAGAAGATGAGTTGTGCGTTGCACTGGAGACATGGCTTTTTCCTAACCCTGTACAATATATTATGCACGTGGAAGGATTTATCAGGATGAAATTTACACAAAGGCTGTGAATGGAAAAGTATGAGCACCAGCTGTCTTATACGAAGTCCTTTTTGCCTGTTTGGGTTCTTTCTTAGGAGTAAAGCCTGGCCTGGAAGAGTTAAAGGCCTTTAAACTAATAATGATTCTATAATCAATTGTTTTCTAACAGCTCGTTTTCTTTAAAAAAAAGGCCTCAGCGCTAGTTTTCTCTATTCTCTTTCTATTCTATCTGCTTGTTTTCATTTTGTTATACATATGTGTGTATACATATATATATTAATGCTATCAAATGATTGCATGTGTGTATTTACAAAAAATGTTATCTCATAAATATTTCTATATTATGGGAAGGGAAGGTGTCTGTGGGCGTCTTAATGTGCAGAGTCTTGCTATGTGTGAATGTTGATCAGCCGCCTCACTCTCTTATCTTACTCTCTATTTACCTGTTATGTTGCCATGGTGACCCGGCCCACACTGCCTCGCGTCTGTCGTAAACCTGCAGAGGTGTGTGTGTGAGGGAGAGGCGCCGCTGCAGCGCGTTATTAAAGGTGAGAGCGCGGCGAAAAAGTTCACTTGAGAAACAACGAAAGAAGTTCCCCGCCGGTCTGAGAAACAGGAAGTGCGATGATGTCAGTTCTAGCGCTGACGCAGCCATCTGCTCGCGCTGACGGACGGGTTTCTTCGTTGCCATGGAGACAGCTTTAGTGTGAGCAAACATCCGGCGTTCTTGTTCTCCACAGCAGACGTAGAAGAAGAAGTAGCGTCCACACCTGCTGGACTACACACACACACACACACACCTCGCTCGTTCAGATACATTCAGTCATTCAACAGCGCAGATGGAATACTTCATTTGTTCTAATAGAATGCGTAACAGAAACATATGCTTAATTTGAATTATTAACACATTTAACAAGTACAAATATTGTTAAATATAATATTTTAAAATACAAAGCGGATTTATATTTTGCATAAGACTATACACTGCATAAATTAAAATCTAAATCTCATTAACATTACGGATCCAAACATTTTACTTGGGGTTATATTTGTATTTTATATTTTTGAAACAATATTTTATAAAATATATAGTTAACAAAATTCATAAATAATAATATGTATAAACATTTTGTAATATAAATATTCAATATTTATTACTGTAATATTTTATAAAAATATACAATTAATATTTTTTGAGACTATATTCTTATAAATATATATATTTATAAAAAATTGATTTTAATTAAATGTAATAGTTTTATTAGATTATATTGAGATATGTTAATATACAAATACAAATTACAAATAAATATTGGGCTAGCAAAAATGTAGAAAAAAAAACCTTATTAGAGTTACAAATGACATGAGAGATGTTTATCTTCAATGTTAGCTTTTTCTGTCACAACATATGACACAAACATGTTTAATATTTATATAAATACAAACACCTTCAATATATAAAGCAGATATGCATATCCATTATAATTCCATTAATTCCATTAATTAATATACATATATATATATATGTATATATATATATATATATAATCAATTTCATAAACGGTAAAAAAAAGAAATAAAATAATATAAAATAATATAATAAATAAAAAAAATAATAATTAATAATCCTTAAATTAATAATTTATTTTTAATTGATTTAATGATATATAATTATTTTCCATTTTATTGGAACATTTTTAACAATGAATTTTAAGTAGGCCTACCGCTTTAGAGCAACATGGCTATATCTTGCAGCTATTGTTTGTAAGTGCTGGCAGTAAACCTGTAAGGATTATTACTAAAGCGGCTCAGACCGTGGTTCCTCTTGTGGTTTGGCGATCAAATATTGAAATATCTGTATTTGTATGTATTGTGCGTGTATGTCTTTGGGTTTCCATGGTCACTTGCTGTATTTTCCAATTGTTTGGCCCGCGATGGCAGCTGGGAAAAAAAAGAAAGCTGTTGACACATTTCACCTTTTACCGTGTGGGGAAATTCACAGAGAGCTGAACGGGACACAGGAGAAGAAAAATGATGAACAAACTAAGAGGACAGGTGGTGAGACGTTTGTGAAAAAAGCACTCACAGCATTTCTTTCTAAGTATAGGCTGAAAAGAAACTCCACATTCTCTCAATGCAAATAGCAAACGCTAGTTTCACAAACAGATGCTTGTCTAAGCCCTCTGAATTGAAAAGGAAAGAAGGAAAATGTTATACGTGACGCTTAGAAGAAAACACTTACTCCAGGAGTTAAAACGACGCCTCCGTAGCAGCTCGCTTGGTTTTAAAAGAGTAGCCTAGGCTAATTTGGGGTATGTTGGACAATGGTTTACTGGCCTTATGTGTAAGAGTGAGAGGTAGCCTATTTATAATATTACTAAAAAGTTTTTTAGCCTGATATATTAATTCCAAATGAGAGGTACAGAGGTAATGGCCCATAACACCTCTTATGATATGATATGAATTGTGCCATCAAATTAAATATATCTTTTCAATGGCTATATATATATATATATATCAATGTAAATAAAAAAATTTAGATAATAACAGTACAGTACACACACAGGCTATATTTTATGTAAACAAATGTCTCTCATAATTGGTTTATAACAATATTATGTTTGTATGTTAAAGTTTGTTTAAAAAGTGATTTACTCCTGACCAAATGTTGATTAAATTTAATTCATTCATGACATCATTTCTGACAGCACCTGAACTCATTTTACTGCATTTTTACACAAGTGCCTAAACTTTTTAACAGTGCTGTAGCTTTGCAAGGAGGTTTCTTGAAGCATATTGGAAAAGGTTATTGTTTTTTGGATCTTTTTCATTTCTTGGTCATTTAAAAAAAAAAAAAAAAGCTGATTCGTAAAAGACGATAAATGCACATATTAATTGTAATAAATAGAAATGACAATATGCAGTAGGTAACAAATATTCTCCAAAGTGTTTTTATTTGTAGCGTTAAAACTGACAGTACATAATATCACAGTTGAATCCATTTATAGCGCTCAGTAATATTTAACTACTATTATATCTGTGCAAAATGTGAATAGGCCATTGCGCCATGATAAATCATGTCATTTCTGTTTTCATACTTGTGACTTGCAGTGTGGAGCAGCGAGTCCTCTCTCTGTGTTTGAGTGTGTGTGGAGCAGAAGACCACAGAGAGACCAGACCCCTGTTCCTGCTGAACTGAGCCAGCTACAGCCATCCACTGATTATCAGCACAGCAGGCACAGGAGACCAGCCCAGAGACAGACGCACAGACACTGACAGAGACAAGACACACGCATCAACATGATAGCAGACTAACACACACACCGAGAATGAAACCAGGTATTTATAACTCAGACACACATGCATTTGTATATATATACAAATTATATTGCATAAATAACCTAAAACCTGATATAAAAAATTATCTAAAATTACATTTTCCATAACAATGCTTATAACTTTAATAATTTAAAGGGTGTACAAAAATATTTTCATGACATATCATTGTGGGTTTTTTTTACAGAATATAATATTAAATATATACATTACATGAACAAGCAATAAAGCTATATATACATATATACATATATATATATATATATATATATATAGCACCAATATTAAATTATCAGTATGTAAAATAAATACAATTACAATTTTTAAAAATCATGTTTTTCATTGTGCTTTACAAATAATCTCAAGCTTTAGTTGGGTTATTTTGATGAGGTACAAAAAAAAAAAAAAAATACTAGAAATGAAATGAAGAAATTATAGCATAATAAAAAACATGATTTTTTAAACTTTAAAAACGAAGTCATCTATTTTTGCAAATTAACTGTTCATATATATACTTAAATATATAAATATACACACACATTTCTTGCAGATGCTTTTATTCAATGACAGAATGCTCTGATGACATCAAGACAACACCTTGTTTTAATAGTAGCTTCAGCACATGATTCTTTGTGAGTGAAAGTAAATGAGATCTGTGTTTTTCAGTACTTTCTTTAATGGTTCACTTTTGGTTTGGCTTAGTCTGGTTTGTCATGCTTCTTCTCTAACCCTAAACGTAAAAACTCTAGCCGTATACGGGAACATTACACTAGAGTAGCGTCCGTGAACCTGGGCCACTGTTACATGATCCTGTGGACCAATTACCTGAGGGCTCGTGTGAGACTTACAGATCCCCTGCCACGTTCACATCTGCGGGCTGCAGGCATCCTTTGGCTTTCTCGTAAGATAAACCCGCCTGGATGCAGCAAATACGGTAAAAGATGAGTCACTGGACCATTTTTTTCCATTGTTTTGTGTTTCATGCATCGTTTGGGCCTTGGTTACAAACAGTTTCTGAATGGCTGCCCTGCCATAGATTCAGCTTTTGTGTGGCGTCCATTTGAAGAGGTTTTGTTGAGACTGAACCGCTGAAGTTCAGATTCAGTTCGGACATGTGTGGTCACTTAACAACTCTCCTAAACATCCCTTTTGGAGAACTTTAACATCAAGTTCGTGTTTGCACGAATACGTCATGTGTTTGCTGTTTTTTTTTTTTTGTGAGTTGCCAGTGACATGGCCTCTTCCAGCTTTACTATTTGCCTCATTTAGCCGAGAACTCAGTGAATCTCTGATTTTCAGATTTTTTAAACTTTACTGCATACATCTTCAGCGTCACTAATAGCTGTAAACTTATAAAAACACATGTGATATCTTTTTTACAGTCTAAAAACTGGAAATGTGCATCCCTCTTTCCATGTCCCTGATATGGGATTCATATCAACCAGTCATTTATTTATTAATGTAGTTAATGGTTAGGTTTAAATAGATTCCAGATTGATCCTACTTGATCCACTTGGTTCATTGGTGGTCACTGATGGATACCAACATCTGAAGGTCCCAAAAGCACCAACTTTAAATTCATCAATATATAAATAAATAATTAACTAATTAAATAAAGCTTATTTCATAATTATCAAATCTAAACAAACATTTTTTTTTAAATTTAATTATATTTATTTTAATTTATTTTTGTATTTTAAAAAAATGTTTGTTCAGAGTTTCCTGGTTTTTAGTCATTTTCTCAAAAAATTGGCACAGAAATTTCATTTATACATCATTTGTGCAAATTTTTATTTCTAACTTTTAATATTATTTCTTGTTTCGGCTCGTTGTGGTAACATTCAAAAGTAAGATTCCCTTTCAAAATTCTAAAATGGAATGTTCCCTTTTGTAATATACTTCGAAGAATTAGAAATAACATTTTCAGTAAAGGGAACGTTTGGGTCATATTTTTGGCGTTGAAAAAAAATCCACCATGTTTTGACACGATTTGTTCCTGTACCAACAAAAGATGTTTATCCTCATATTATTATTTTCAGCCTATGGCTCATTTGTTGTATAAAGTGCTAAACACCTGAAGTTAAGATAACTTTGGACAAGATAAAAACAGGCCCGTCACAACAGCGTAAGATTGACGACAACAAGAAGAGTCAAACCTAGAATTAGTCTCTAGTGCATCTTTAATGCAGTTTTTCAGGAACATTGTGCAATGAGAATATCATTGTGTGTGCATGCATTCAGTTTGACTTTCATTTCTCCTTTGGTGATTTGGGTTCCAGGATGGCAGAACTTAACCACTGTGAACAAAGAAGTTTAATGCAGTGTTCACAAGTGGGTTAAGTCCTGACACCATACAGCCCGTATAGAAATGCAAGTAAATTGGCACTTCTGTCACCACTAACTCATGTGCGAGACAGTCTGCATTCCTTCAGGATTAGGCTCTCCCGTGTTCAGGTGTGTGTGTTTGCAATGCATATATCTGGCGTGTCTGCAGTCTCTGAGTCGAGTCCCTCACACGAGCCATTGGAAATCCCTGGCAATGTGATTCAGTCATTAGGTTTAAAAATCACTCTGCCAGGAATTCCCCTGGCCAGCAGAAGAGGAGGGTCCAGGCTTAAGTCATTCTGTCTGAGGTGGGGTCCTACATTTCTATATCTGTCCTAACACATCATGCACTGTGGCTCTGTGAGAACAGCAAACAACACAGCAGACAGATAGCAAACAGCCAAGACAAAAAAAAAGGGTGAGTTCGGCCAAAAATGAAGGTTTTGTCATCGTCTAGTCACCCTTGTTTCATTACAAACCTGTAGGACTTCTGTAAAACATGAAAGATGTTTAGGAGAACTTCAGCGCTGCCCTTTTTCTATACAGTGAACGCATACAAGACACTACAAACTCTTAAAATACTTGATCGGATTAAAGAAATATGTTCTACAAACATACACTTCCCATCAAGTTATGAAAACCTCATTTCAGATTGTTCTCTGGCTATTAAAAACATCCGTTTTCCAAAATGTTTTGGAACATTCAATTTTAGAATGTTTACTTTTCGAATGTTCTTTTTAACACTCTGAATGTATATCCATATATTAAGCTGAATGCCCAAATAAAATTCAAAAATAAACAGACGGACTATAGACAAAGTTTTTGTGCTAATGTTTTGAGGACATCTAGTGAGCGCTGGTAAAAGGTTGTTTTTTGTGTATCGGGGCAGGAAATAAAATGTTTGACGAGTGCCGCCAAAAGGTTAATGCTCCGTTTCAATGGCATGATTTTCAGCTACTATTTGGCATACTTATGCATGCCAAAGTCTTTATCTATGTATAAACCGCATGCAAAATAGACTTTTATCGAGTTTTGCTATTCACGTTTTACTGGACTCATCATATCCGAGCACTGCGCATTGCTCTATCAAGTGAGCTCCGGGCTGCAATTTGTGTCATTATTAGTTGGAAACTCCAGTTAATAGTATGCATATATGTTTTTTAGCATTTTTGCAATTTAATGGTACTTTTTGTCTCTTCTCGAAGCTTAATAGGCAGCATGAACATCATTTGGGTTTCATTAAAGAAAGAAAGTCCAACAGGTTTGAAACGAAGTAAATGGTGACACATGTAAACTTGCCTGAACTAGTCTGTTTAAATTGCATGTGTGTGCCTTCCAAGAGCACCTAAATTTTTGCCATGTAGTCCGTGGTCATTTGCCGCTGGCCCCTCCTTCTGCTAGCGTCTGGGTGACTGGGCTTCCTGTGGACTTATAAAAATAGCTTTTCAATGACAGTTTGAAATGAGGTCAGAAAGACACGCAGAGTGCCATAAAGAAACGCTAAGTATGCTGCTCTGTTCAAAACCCATGTCTCATCTGAAGTAACATTTTAAGAGCGACGAAAAACAGGCAGAACCTGTGAAGGATCTAGTATATCTTGCAGGACCGCTCATTCTCTGAAATAAAGTCCCAGAGGACCAGACACTTGTTGCACAGTTGGAAAGTTTTTTTAAGGGTTTACTTCATTCTCAGAAAAAAAAACTGAACTGCTAAGAAAAGTTTGATTACAATATCAACGCCATCTCCTAAAATAGACACAAATGAGACTACAATTGACATATAGCAAGATTTCGAACCTGTAAGATCTGTTCTAGAAGAGACCAGTCTTTGAATACTACGGCCTTTCTCCATTTGCTCTTCATTTCACCTCAACGCAGTGCATTACGGAGATCTTTCCTACGACAACTCGTCGGTTTTGAGTTTTTAAAGCAGAAACATATTTTCCAGCTGTAACATGTCGCTTCGCCTTCTCTTCAAACTGTTTTCCCTCTAAACATTTATGAAGGAACATTTACAGCATTGTAACCGGTTCCTTAGAGTGCCTCGCAATTGTGAATACAAATGTCAGCGTTAAAAAAAGTTACATGAATGTGTCCAGACGCAGGGGAACTCCTAGCTCACACAAACCAGGAGCGCTATGTTTATGTCTTTGCATAAAATATCCCAGATAATACTGCAAGTAAACCTGCCTGCTCTAAACAAAGACCTCCATTACTTACAGAGCACTGACTGTTTGTGGTGCAGTTTTTTCAGGTTTTTCCCCAACTGTGCAAGATGAGACTTTGCAGTTGAGTGTTACAGAGTCAGACAGACAGTCATTTAGATGTTGATCAGAGGATGTGGCCCGTCAGTCTTACACGCACAGGCCTCGAAAAAAGAGACCGTAAAGCCGCGATTAAAAATGTCTGAATGTCTTTTGATGACAAAATAAGTAAGTGCTTGTAATCTGCTTATCTTTCTTTTTTATGGTTTTGCTTAGTGTTGTCCTCAAGTTCATACGAGCTTACTAGAGACAGAATTTAATTCATCTGTGGACCTATTTAAGATTTCACAACCACATACGTTTATTCATCATTTGCTTGATCAGGTAGAATGTATGCAAACGTATTATTGGGAAATGTTTTGACCTGAAAGGTGTATTTCTTTTAAAAAATGACACCTGGTTTGATGTTTATATATCAAATGCAAAGACCTCCAGACCTCGCTTTGGCACCCACGTCAGGATTGAACGTAAATGTCTGCAAAAAGAGTTTAAAGCAGGATATTTTTCCCTTCAACAAAAATCATTATGCATTTTCCACACACAAAAACCTTTCCAAGCGAGTCTGCAACTGAATTGATGCATTAAGACTGATCCATAATATTGCTTTTGATGGGCATCTGAACCATCTGAAGCGCTGTGGTGTGTTTTCCCGATTTACATGCTTGAAATCATCCACCCAATCTAGACTTGATGAAGTGACGCCTCGCGAACGAGAAGATCTCTGTCCATTAATATTTTCCATCAGATCTTTCCTTTCAGCTTTTTCCCCCCTAAATTGAAGCCGCAGTTGTTCTTTTTGCCAGTGATCTCAGTCTTTCCTCTCACTAATGACAGCGTCTGGCATGATGCAGCCGATGTGGTTACACCTCACACAGAAAAAGAGCAGGAAAGACTTTTTATGGCTCTGCTTATGATGAGAAGTCACACTTTCATCCTGCAGTGTTGCAGCTAATTTTAGGGATTGAAGAAAATATACCCATAATATCCCTTGCCGGATCCAACAAATTCGATTTTTTGATTAGTTGCTGCAGGAAACCTGATACTAGGCCTTTTTAAAAAAAAGTAGACTTAGGATTGGATGCACCAATGTAGGCCATTTACCACAGCATAATATATATTCATTAAACAGATGCAAAGTGACTTAATGAAATAATTATATATAAAAATGGGCTAATTGTGGTCCAGCAAGATATTTTAAAAAGAGACACATTTTTCTAGTTTCTAATTTTGCTAGAACAAATATGAAACAAAATATCATATATGTATATATATTTATATATGAAATGTAATGTCAGTATATAAATATCGAAACATTTACAGATTAAATGTGTTTAAAATTTTTCCTCGATCTTGTTGCAAATTTTCAAATTTCAGGCATCAGGGTTAATTGTTTGACGTGAAATCCAACATTGTTAGTGAAATGTAAACCGTTAAAAAGTAGATGACTGAATGTAATTAATGACTCAGCAAAAATCATGACAGACGGCTTTTATAAGCGTACAGTACTCCACCCTGCCCGTGGGAATATGTGTGTCTCGTTTGTTCGTGAGCTTCATTTAACTCAAAACAAAAAGTGACTGACACCAAATACAACTTCTGCTGCAGCACTTACAGCAGAGAAAAACTCCCGCACATGAGCACAAAGGCACTCGTTCCCTTTTAAACAGAGCATAAATTCACAGCTCATGGGTTTCGCGCTAATACTCCAGATACTATTACACCCAGTCCTCCGCAGCAGCCATTAACTTCAGCGTCGAGGCCTGAAGAAAACACTCAGCAGCAAATGCAGGAATCCATCACACTTGTTCCACTTGCGCACCGTCTCCTAATCTCTGTACCAGTCCTGAGTACTCCGAAAAGTGGGACGGGCCTGTTTCCAGAACCTTGAACCTTCCCAGTGTCTCTCTAGTTTCTCTCTAGTCTCGATTTCTCATTTTTTAGGCCAAATGAGCACATGATTTACTTTTGGTGGCTTCCTTTACTTCCTTTACACACTGTACTAGTACTGCATATAATATAACAATATTCTACACAACTCACTATATTACTCACAATATTTTACAGTGCAGGCACACATACTATAACACTTTATTATACTACATACTTCTATTGTATACTATAGAATATACTACATTTAATTTATAGTATAGTGTATAATATTACTCTGTTTATTACATACTACAGTTAATTGTAATGCACTATACTACTACAAACTGTACTGTGCCACGCACTTAATTATGTTGCTGTAAATATTTGATAAACTTAACAATGCTACAATTTACTATACATTACACGCTCCACTATAGTGTAACGTACACTATATACTTTTTCACTATAGTATACTGTGCTGCACACTTTACCATATGCACTCTATCATACTACACACTTGTAACGTACACTACAAAATATACTAAGCAAGTTTCTGTACCACATAGTATACTAATACACAGTAGATAATATACTTTACTACACATTTGGACGCTACAAAATATCATACTAAACACTGTACTATACTACAGTACATAATGTAACACTATATTATACAATTAACAATACTATACAGTTACAAAATATACTAAACACTCCAATAAAGTATACACTATACTCTAATACTGTATATAATACTGTATATAACGCTACTTTATACACTTACCAGTACTATACAGTTGACTATATACCACATAGCATACTGATATACAGTATAATATTCTGTACTTGTACGCAACAAAATATCTTACACTTATAAACACTGTATATAACGTAACACTACTTGATACATTTCATATACGCAATATACTGTTTTTTTTACTATACTTTACTATACTACAGAATATCATAGTGAACAATCTGTTGTTACACACTACACACTTCAGTAAGTTATATACTGCACTATGCTAACTATGCTATTTTCTTGACGTAAAGAGACTAAACTGCCAGGGTTTCTCATTCTTACTCTGAAAGAGCACAAGATGAATAATCACCTCAGGACGCTTTCGCTCTTCTGTGATCTAGCGCTTCAGCTTGGACACCTCGTCTAACACTCCCGGCTTGGCCTTTCTGTTTTTGCCACACTTTTTTCTTTTTTTCTCCTCCTTCCTCTGAAAGTTGTTTTGGCTGTGCAGCGTCTGGCACGGTCTTCCGAGACTCGAGAACAATGAGAAGAATGTTTGAGCGTTTCTCCACAGCCTCATCCTCGCTCTCCTTGTTTTGAGAGCGTTTTTATGACCTCCGCTTCACGCCGCCCCGAACTCATGTCTGGCTGACAGATGTCGTGCAGTCGCTCAGACGGCCCATTCAAAGAAACTATTTACAGATGACCTTTCCTCTGGACGCTCAAGTAGAACACTTGTCTGGCTGAGCTCAAAAAGTCAGTCCCACCATCACCAACTACACCGCAAACCTCCAAAGTGCTGAACGTGGGGTGTTTCTTTTAAGAGTAAAGCGCCTTGAAAACTTCAAGAGCAATGGAAAAACCACATGCAGATGTTATGAAAAGTTCAGAAGAGTGACTCTGGCCTCTTACCTGGATGATCGGACTGCTCTCTCTCTCTCTTTGTATCTCCTCCGTTCAGAGCGTGAGAGGAACCTTATAGCAGCTGTGTCTCAGAGGGAGTGTCCGACTCCTGTATAGACGCTATGAGTGTTTATATAGGAGAGAGAGAGATGACAGAGAAAGAGAAAGAGAGAGAGAGTTCGTCTGGGGGCCAGACAGGGTGAAAGTGAATGAGAGCGGAGCGAGAGAGACCAGTGAAGGGAATTCCTATTTGTATAACGTCAGAAGTTAAGCCCTCCCCTCCATCAGCGTGGATCACAGGAAGAGGCAGGGAGCAATTATACAGCAGAAGAGCTCATAAAAGAGAGACACTGTTTCCCTCTACACACACACACACACATGCTATTCACCTTTCATCTGATCTCTTCCAATCACTGTTTCACCTGCATCTGTGGAGTTTCATCCACTAAAGCAGCAAGTGATCAATCTCTTTCTAATTCTTGTACTATACTGTATATAATACAATCTTTTAGTACTATACCACGCTCCAGCATTCTGCACTGGACTACACCATACGACACAATATTTCACTTCTGTAAACACCATCATATTCACTACAAAAAGCACACAACAGTTTACTCTAAAGCTGCACTCTGCTAGTCGTAAACTGTAGTGTAGAGACACTAAAAAAGGCATGCATCAAGGAATATTATACTCTACTATTACACTACCTAACACTGAATTAAATATTTAATTATATATATATATATACAATTTGATCCTTTCATATTACCAAAAGTGATATTTTAGCATTATATTTTAACATTTTATTTTATTATTTTATTTTAAAGTACAAAAAAAATCATAGTAGGTTAACAATAACAACACTGATTACTGGTGTGCTTGGATTTGTGTTTCTAAAACAAAATAAAAATATAAAAACGAACGAGCAAAAACAACTGAAAAACAAACCACGCTCATACTAAACTATAAACCATTTTTGCGCAGTACGCTAAACAGTAACATTTTTACATCTGTCATTTTACATCTTTCTTTGTATACTAAACACTGTACAATACTATATATGCTACACAACACTATATTTTAAAACAGCTGCGCCGTTATACAAAATTATAGCTCTATATTATAATATTTTCTGTTACTCAGTATATCTGTAGTATGGTACCGTTTTTTTTTTCATTTTCTAATAATAATTATATACTGCAATATATTTTATATAGTTTTTCTAAACACTTTACTATGTTGTACAATAATTTAATATACATGTGTATTAAAATAATACATTTTATTATTTATATATATATATATATATATATATATATATA
>JAUYWG010000037.1:964381-989203 GCA_034779775.1 Enteromius afrohamiltoni | reverse complement strand
TACATACAAATATACTATGTAAAGAAAAACCTTTATTTTGGATGCGATTAATCGCGATTAATCATTTGACAGCACTATATTTTATACAAAAATAATTGACAAATTGCAATTTATAAATTACAAATACGTTCGTTCAAAATGTTTGTGATGCAAAGCTGAATGTTCAGCATCATTACTCCAGTCTCCAGTGTCTCACGATCCTTCACAAAATGATTCTGATTTGATGCGCAAGAAACAATTCATATTATTATTTATGATGAAGACAATTGTGCTCCTTAACGTTTTTGTGGAAACCCTAATATATATTTTCCAAGAATATATTAAAATGAATACATATATTCATACTTTAAAGAAAAAAGGAGTAAAAAAGGACAGCATTCGTTTAAAAACAAATCTTTTGTAACGTTATGTTTTTACTGTCACCTTTAATCAATAAATGCATCCTTACTTACTAAATCTTCTATTTAATGCAGTGTAAAACATGAAAATTGGAGAAAACATAACATTTTAAGCCAACTAACTTACCCCAAACTTTTGAACTTATATTATATAATAATTAACTATAATTAATTAACTGTTCACCAGTTCCACAAACTTTAGTCCCGGACTAAAACGCAAGTCTGAGCTGTTTAAAACTAAAAAAATGAATAAAAATAGCACTGATTGATCCTAATATATATTAATTCCTTTGCTTTGTCTCAAAATGGACACTGGTAATGTTTTTTTTAATTATTATTATTTAAATGTCCTAATTGAACTACACCCTAAGTCCTGTGTCTGAAACCACGCCAAAATATATTCGATGTTTAATTACCTCATAGAGCATTTTTACACTCTGGGGTAAGTACTAGCTTACACTTAAACAAAAAGAAGCTTCAAAGGGGTGCATCACAGCGATGAACCAGTTTTGGTTCCCCAAAGAACCCTTTTTGTAGTGAAGAACATTTTTACACTGTTACGAACCTTTCGTGGAATGAAAAGGTTCCATGAGGTACAGGTTGTTTGGTGCCAAGAACCTTTATTTTTAAGCGTGTGTAGGCTCTATATATCGCATAAGCCCAGGCATGACAGCCAGTGTAAGGTGAGATCAGCACAGGTGTGTGATGTACCTGGTGGTGTGTCTCTCTCTCCACGTTCTCGCCGTTCACCTCCACCACACGGTCACCCGCGCGCAGTCCCGACGCCTCCGCCGGGGACGCGCGCTCCACTTTCCGTATGTACTGTCCGGTTTTTCCTTTCTCTCCGTGCAGATGAAACCCGTAGCCGTTCTCTCCTTTCTTCATCACACACAACCGAGGCTTCAAATCGCTTGCCATTGTATAAAATCAATAAAGTCCTAGCGTTGTTTTGGGGTTTTTTTTCCACCGAAAACTTAATGCAAAGGTTTACAAACAAGCATCGCTAGCCTGTGGTTAATTGCACAGTCCGCGGTGTTCTGCAAACAACAAAACAAAACAAATGTGCATGCACGGCTCAGTGCATTAGACACAAACCCCCAAAATCGAGTCCGAATCGATTATACGCTTCCGCGAGGAAAATGCAAAAGTGGAGCCGGCGAAACAGACTGTGTAACTACCTGTGGATGTTCACAGACGCATCCAAAACTCCTCCATGAGACATTCTGCCCACGGAGAGAGAGAAACGCAACTGGTGCCGCTGTCCACTGACAAACTGCGTGGCGCGGAGTAAGACCGCCCATTAACAGCTTCATCAGAGATGCGCAGAGAGAAGTAGCCACAGAACCCTCGCTGCGATGCTGTGGAGGAGGCTTTGCGCGCCCCTCTGTAATACATGAGTGTAAACAACGACTTAACAGTGAACAGCGGACACTAACTTCTAATATGCGCGCCTATAAAAATCGTACAGAAATTGCGCGAACTATAAAGGTATTGAATTTGGACAATTGAAGGAATTTCAAGTCTTTGAAATGATATTGAATATAATTAACTAATATTAATATTAAATATCAATTAATATTAAAATACAAAAAAATAATATCAAATGCGGCTTTTAAATTATTTCGCGCTTCGAGCTCAGTTATTATTATTAAACAGGGAACCTTCTTAAGGAACCTTGAGAAAGGCTACATAATAATAATAATAATAATAATAATAATAAAAAGGGTTACACTACACATCCTTGCTAAAAAAACAATAGGCACCATCAGAATATTTCTAATGATTTACTGGTTTTAATAAGAATTGTAGTTGGTAATTGGTCACTATCTATTGCTGAACCAAGACATCCTAATGGATTTTCTCCCAAAACACACTACAAACATCAGTTTTAATCGTTTTAATGTTCAAAAGTTTTTTATTAGGGATGTTGCATGTAGGCTACTTGCTCTTATAACAACAATATTATTATACCACTATTATAATAGGAAATCTAAGGCACTCTAAGGCAAAGCCTAACCTAAGTAAGTACATGCAGTTAATTAGGCTAATATTACACTGTGACAGGGACAATTTAAAAATAAATATTTCCATTTAATGAATTAATAAATACTTCAGTGGGGTTTGAAACCCTCTAATTGGTTTTGTGCAAAAAAATGCATCTGGACCACAAGCACACGAGTTGAGTTCAGCAGGTGAATGAACGCGGAAGAAAGGTGGATGACCAGAAGAGAGAAAGTATTTGGCGCTTATGGCACAGTCGCATGCGCAACTTGGCAGAAAATATCAATAAATAATGTGAATTGGAGAACTTTTGAGGTCACAACCCACATATAGGGCAACCACGCACACTGAGCAGAACAGCAGCTGGTCGTGCTGCCCTCTAGAGGCGGAGAGAAGTAACAGGTCACGGGACACATTCGATGCTTCACGGTCTTCAGAGTGTACTGTGGCTTTAATTCAGTGTTTGGGGGTTGACTGACAAACTGTCTGTGGTTCTCAAACACTGAATTAAAGTGAACTGTGAAGCATGGTAGTACAAGCATCATGATATGGGGCTGTTTCTCTTACTATGGTGGCCTATTTATCACACACCAGGGATCATGGATCAATTTCATTATAACAAAACACTTGAAGAGGTCATGCTGCCTTGTGCTGAAGAGGAAATGCCCTTGAAATGGGTGTTTCAACAAGACAATGACCCCAAACACACCAGTGAGCGAGCAGCATCTTGGTTCCAGACCAACAAAATTAGGATTATGGAGCGTCCAGCCCAATCCCTGGACCTTAACCCAATAGAAAACCTGTGGGGTGACATCACAAATGCTGTTTCTGAGGCAAACAGAGGACTTGTGGCTGGAATACCGGTTTACAAGAGCCAGAAGTTGGTTGACTCCATGCAGCACAGATGTGAAGCAGTTCCTAAAGACAGTGGTTATTCAACTAAATATTAGTGATTCACAGGAAAGCTAAATCTTAACGTTTTTTCAGTTTATAAAGTAAATATTTGAGTTTGTATTGAAAAAGGCACACTGCTATATTTTTGAACAGACCAATATAATGTTTTCCACCGTTTTCTGTAAAGTAATTAAAATATTGATAGTTTTTCTTCATGTTTTGATGTAAAAATATAATGTGCAGTGTTCCCAACAAAATGGAAACAAAAATATTATAATAATTCTGAGCTTTACTCATGTTTTAAAAAACACTGCTATTATTTTGAACACAACTGTATATTTAAGAAAAATGTTTACATTTATTATAAAATAGATTATAAATATATATAGTATAAACGTAAATATCTTCAATACTGTATGTGCGTGCATTTATATATAATAAACACACATTACACTTACATATATAATGTACTTATATGTTAAATGTGATTAATCACGATTAATCATTGGACAACACTAATATATATATATATATATATATATATATACACACACACACACACGCACATATATTTGATTAAATAATGCTAAACATTTCTCCAGCTTAAGTGAGGCTTTATAAAGTGTCTATGCAAGACTTTTCTGTAGGTTTCCTCAATTATTCTTTAAGGTAACAAGATTTCTGTTATATATTTTGTTAATTTTTTAAAATAAACGACTGCTTCACAAATACATATGTATTATTAATAAATTGATGTTCTTATAACCTCTCTTTGAATCACAGAACTGAGATGCAGGAACGTGTTGAATTGCAATTTACAAAAAGAGCAATATGTAAAAAAGGGGCGGAGCAAAATGATGACCATGATTAACAACAGAAGCTGCAGTAAAATGAAGTTTACATAAAGTAAAAAATGATGGGCGACTGAAAATATATCCTTCACAATACTCACCCTCACATGCTTCCAGACAGGCGTGACATTCACTCTTCCACAAAATGTTTTATTAAAATTATTTTTTTTTGGTGAACTAATTTTAACTCAACTTTTAACCCACCAATCACATTAAATAAACAAACAGCATCAAAAAATACCATCAAAATTAAAATTCTTTACTGGTACAATTCATAGTAATGTAGTCATTTTGTAACAGCCAAAAAAAACAAACAAAACTAAATATAAACAGACTGATATGCACTGAAAAGCATTTTACAAAAACACACTGCACAAAGTCCTATTTCTCAGCTAAATTTCCAGAAAATAAATAGTCATGAACAAATCAATAGTATTTTACAAACGACTCCTTGAGGTCAACACAGCGTTGACCACGCGGTTCGAGAAACGAACCCCTGACTTCTCAAACACATCCAACGACTCGCATAGGACTTGTGCAACTTACATTTCCTTTATAAAGACATAACAGTGCATTGTCTACTTGAACTAAAATGCTTAAAAACACAAAAAAGGAAAAAGATGACGACGACGGGGCGCACCCCTTTGTGTAAAATAAACACTGATATAAGTCGATTAAAAAGGTCTAATTACAATAAGTTACATTCCTGCAGCGAATCATGACTGTGATATGACTACTGACGAGAGAAACAAACAAGTGAGTGTTTTATGTCCAGTTTTGTTCAAATGTACACATATTAGTCCGTATACAGTCCATAAACATTAATTCCTTTCTCTGGAGGTCAAACCAGGGTCTCCTGCAATTTATGGCTGTTTATGAGTTTATTTCTTAATGTAATAAAAACAAACAAACAAAAAACAAATCCTCTTTTTTTTTTTTAAGTATGTAATGAAGTGCCTGTTGGGTGAAAACTTGCCTGGGTCATATTCCACCCTATTAAAAATGATAAACACTAATACATATATTTCAATTATTAAAGTATTTCCAAAATTTATGCATTACAGTATTTTTTAAATCTGTATTGCAATAAAAAAAACTAATTCAAATGAGTACAATTTAAAAAGAAGTGGAACAAATGCAATTACAATGTAAAAAAACCCCAAAAAACAGTTTAAATAATACTTTTTTTGCATTAAATCAATGCAAATGATCTAAAGGAGAGTTTTTTAAAGGGAAAAATAAAAACAATGCAAAAATAGGATTAAGTTAGTAAATGATTTGCAGCAAAACATGACCCAGACACGTTCTCATTAGGTTTGGTGAGATTTAGTGGTTGTGAAGGTTTTATAAACTAACAAATACTCCCTCTTACAGCTGATGGCCACCTCACACGGCAGTGACCAGTGGACGAGGCTGAAGTCCAGCTCCCTGAACTATACTCCTCTCTGTACATTCAGAAAACAAAGAGAAAAACAAAACACGGTACACAGAATGAGAGAAGCGTGTTGTGTCTGAAGGCACAGGTACCTCTACGGGTGAGAGCGCATGGGGCAGGAGCGAAACACAGGGCCCGGCCGCAGGGGCATGAATCAGTGCAAGAACCGGGATCTGGGACTGAGGGAATGAGTGGCAATCCTTAGCTTAAACGTGTTGCTCTTTCCCGCTGTGCTCCGTGTAACTCCGTTTCGGCCATCATTCATATTAGAGTCTTAAAAATGTGTCTAACAAGCCCAGGTTTGTCCGTGCTGTGCATCAAAGTCTGAGTGTTTTTCCTGTATGTACATAAAGGGTTATATAGTGATGTACAGCGGGCCTGATCACGGAGTGTGAGGTCTACCGTGAACTCTGAAGCGATACAGGCAGGTGTACTCGGGATGACCCCAGTTCGACAGCACTCGCATCTCAATGATCTGAAAGGCCTTGTCGTTCTTCTCCTGGGAAAAAAAACAACAACAACAAAGTGAAACATGGTCAGAATGCTAGCTTTATTCCAAAAGGTAGTAAGCAGCATATTACTTTTTTATGCGCGCGCGAGTGCTTGTTTGAAATGAGCTCGCGGGCTCCCGTTTCCCGGCCCAGCATCAGTGGTGCGCTCACTTATTTGTGGCATAGATTTGCCACCATAAACCTCCCTCTCTTGAAAGACACGAGCTCAGTGGAGAGTCCGATCAGCTTTAAATTATTTTATGTCCAAAGCACATGAAATCTAAGTAAAATGTCTACTTTTAAGGTTTTAAAGTAGTTTTTGCAATTAAGTTTGAAATAATGTTACATTGTCATGTTAACATGCTTTTTCTGACCTGTACGTATTAAAATATATTAAAGATTAAGGAAGGATATACATTTTTAAAAATAGTAAACAAATCTTACTAACAAATAAGCAAAACCTAAGACTGTGGGAAATAAAAAATACAAATAAAATATTAAAAGTGAAAGTAATTCATCTTTTAATGTGTTTTAACTATATTTCTATTTATAAATTTTGCTGTAAATTTTTAGACAATGAGATTTCAGTGGCTAGATATAGTAAATCAGGAAGAAATGTGTGATATTTCATTTGAGCTCAGAAAAACTAAAACAAAATTGCAATTAAATTAAACGTTTTTGAGGAAAAACAACAATTTAAAGCAGCATTTTTTTTTCTTTGACCCATGTACACATTTTACCATAACTGGGAAGATCTGGAGTGATTCTCCATCTTCTTGATAGGTGTAGTCTCCCAGCAGCTTCCCTTCCTCCTGGTATTCATCATCCAATCCCTGTGGATACAGACGGCAAGACTTACAAGCTGCACAACATGAGACTAGACACCACCTCTTCACACAAAAACACATGGGCTTTAGCATAAACAGCCGTAAATATTTGCAAGTACACGCTCATAAACCAGACACACGTGTGTGTATTCTTACATAGACAGCGAATCGGCGCGGCGCGCTGCTGATGTTTCCAGAAGGAGAGAGGCTTTTGGGAATGTGCTCCAGGCAGAAGGAGGTAGGGACCGTCCTTAAAGAGAGCCTGATCACCAGGTAGCCTTGGGAGCCTTTAAACGCCCAGCAGTTTCCTGGGTACATGTCCGGCTGTAAAGCAGACACAAATTCACTTCAATCATCCATGCTTTCTCCATCCACTGGTTTGAGCTGAATAAAAGTAGCATTTACTGCTACGCGTGATGCTGCTTCAGGTGTCGTTTGAAGTGTTACCTGGATGACGACCCGGGGCGACTGCGAGAAGTACCAGAGCGGGATACCAAACAGGCTCATCAGTGCTGTTTTAGTCTCGTAGGTCTCAGAGCAGCGTGTGCTGAGGATACTGCCACCTGCACACACATCAGTCTCATGTAAACACCTCTTTGAAGGGTGAGTGACGTTTATACAGGTGTTCTGTAGCCGCACTCACCTCCAGACTCCAGAGCGTAGTCCACCTGTCCAGTGCGATCCTCGGAGTACAGCTTCAGCGCCCGCTGCACGATCAGCTGGACTTGCTGAGAAATCGAAAGGAAACGCAGCCGTTATCAGAACAGAGATTTTAATGACATTGGTGTGTTAACCTTAAACAAACTTTAAATCCGTAGTGTTTCACAAAACCACAGCAGTTGTACCTCCTCAGACATCCCAGCAGCCCCGGCGGTGTGAGCGACTGTCTGAGTAACGGTTTCAGCCGAGAACTGCTGCTGCTTGCTCTCCTGCAGCTGCAGCGAAAGATTGCCCAGAATGCTGCGCTCCAGGGTCATGAGGGTCGCTGTGAGGTCAGAGGAGCGCGTGAACTGAGACGCCAGCCAGGGCAGCAGCGGCTCGGGAATCTCCGCTTCACCTCTGTCACGACCGTACAACAGAGCGTACAACTGCTCCTTCACCTGCCAAACAAAACATCTAAATAACAAAACGGGAAAAAGCCAGATAAATGTATCATGTGCCAGAAAAAAAAAGACCTACGGTTTCATGTATGGTGTCGAGTCGGTCGCATTTGCCTTTACATCCCATCACTCCTTGCAGGTCTCCTCTGATGCGGCCCAGCTCTGCTTCCAGCCTCTGAACCTCAGTGAGCAAAGCATCATGCTTCTCCTGAGAGACTCCAACACTGCGGCAGGAAACACACAAGCAGACATTAACACAGAGACTGAAACAACGACTTCAGCTGGTGGTTTATTAGGATGTCTACCTGACAGGAGCCTGTACTGGAGCCTGCTGTGTTAGATAGATTTCCTTCAATCGAGAGAAAAAAAGACAGAATTAGATAAATGAGTAGAATCAATAAAATATAAAAAAAACCCATAAAAATCTGTTTTAAAAGAAAAATAGTGCAACGTTACAAAAAAATCAATTAGAAGGACAAGGTTGTATTATGCTGACAGTAAAAACAAGTAATAGAAATGTTTAAAGAGCAGAAAATTATTAGTGATTTCTGAAGAATCATGTGAATCATTACATAATATATTCAAACAGAAAACGATTATTTTAGGATTATTATTATTTGTGATGATATTAAACAATATTACCTTGGTGAGCATAAGACTCTAATGAACAGCAGTGTATGGCATTCTGAATATATTCTATTATTTCTTGCAATTTCATTATGTTTAATTACGTTAAAGAATTTAAAGTAAAATCCTTTGTAGTGATGAACATCGAGTCTGAGGACATGGAAGAACAATCTCTGAACTGTCACACTCAGAAGAGTGTGTTTATACCTCTGTTCTAGTGTTCAGGCTCTTCAGCAGGAGCTCCAGCTCGGCCAGTCGAGCTTCAAACCTCGTCTGATGCTGCACATGCTCTTCCTCCGTCTGGAAGAGTAAATAACACCATGATAAAATACTGATAGTTTAACCTTTGAAAGAGAAGCAAGACATTTCCACGGGAATCTTTTAAAAACATTAATAACATTTCTGGATAAAATAAATGCCTGGTAAAATCAACAGCAGGACTTTAAAAATATGCTTCTATTCATTTTTTATTTATTATTTTAAGGTTACTCTATATCCATATATTCATAGCTAAAAAATACAATTAAACTTCTTCAAAAACAGCATTATAATAACTAAATAAAATCCTTAATTTTGTTGTGTGATAGAAACTGTCAAATTTGCCAGGATGAAAAAAATAAAATCTAAAAAATATCTAACAAATATATTTATCAAAATAATAATGCATAATAGCATTAAATATGGTGGTCTCATAAATATGCTTCTACGTTTATTTATTTTAACTTCTTTAGTATTTCTTTTTAAAGGCTTATCAGCCTCAAAGGCAACATTGATGGCAAAATATTATATTATATTTTACGTATATATATATATATATATAAATATAAATTATAAAAAAAATACTTTATAATTATAATTACAACTTTATTTTTAAAAACATATTTTAGTTTAGTTTTTGTATTTAATTATTATTTTTTTTTTTAATAATGAAATTTTAAAAGAAATTGTTGTTAAAATTATTAAAAGTCCCATAAAATATTTCTTGCAACCAGATTGGAAGTGATAATAAGTAAAGATCAAAACAAACTAAAACCAAGTACAAAACGTAATGGGTAAAGTGTAAGTCGAGCACTCATTCTGACCTCGGCCCTGCTGACCGCTGCTCTCTCAATCTCTCCCTTGAGCGCAGTGAACCTGGGCTCCAGGAGCTGAGAGACCCACAGGCTGAGACTCTCTCTGTCCGTCTGTGTGTTCATCTGGTCCTGAAGGGTCTGAACCAAACCCACGGCCTCCTCGTGCTGCTGTCTAGCCTTCAGCTCCCCCTGCTGGATGCTTTCCCACAGCGCCGCCACACGCTGCTCCAGCCGAGCCAAACGCTCGCCGTTAATGGACTCTGACGCGGCCTGAAAGCGTTTAGAAGTTGTTGCTTTTCAGCCGATTGATTAAATATCAGATCTGACTCAAGATATCACCGACTGGTCTTGGTTTATTACCTGTGAGACCACCGGAGGAGAGATGTGTTCTTCTTTAGCCAGTGGTTCTTTTGCGAAAGAAGGTAAAGAGGGAAGAGATGGGAGTGGAGGAAGTGAAGCGAAAGAAGTGACTGCTGTTTTCCACTCTGTGAGGTTTACAGCTGGAAGGAAGGACAGAGCGATGGGCGGACCGAGGTACCATAATCCTGTAAACAGAGAAAAAGACAGGATCTCTAAAAATAAGAATAAGAGAATATGTATCCTGAATAAATGTGAAAGTAATCAATAGAATAAGCAAAACCATCTGGGTATAACTACGGTTGATTGCACAACTGTGGCTGATCATAAAGTGCCAGTGGTGTGGTGAAAGAATGTTTGGATCGTAGAAACGGTTTCTGTGCCACAAAACGAACTGCAACAACAAAGCCTGCTTTTAATATAACTTGTCTCTGTATATTAGACTCAACGAGGACTACTGGAGTCTACCACATAAGCATTTTAAGTGCTACGCATGACTCTTTGTGACATGCTTTTGATGACCACAGGTAGCTTACAGCATCGGTTTTTAAATGCGAGTGAAAAACACGCAACACTTACGATGATAGCTCAACAAGCAAGCAAGCCCACGGCAGCGTCAATACACATTTTGAAAAATGCAAATATAACACACATTTCATGCACTAGTGTGACTCTAGCGAATAACTTTATAGTGTTTCATTTCAATCTATGAATTCATCTTTGAGGTTTGACTGCCATCCATTACTGTGGGACAAACATTGACAACTCCTGCATCATCAGCTAAACAAGCTTATCCGGTTACTTTTTCTTGTTGTCAGCACATGAACAGGAAGAGACTGGGTGTATCTACCTGTGAAGGACTTTTATAATAAAGAAAATCCATCTACATATATACCTCATGCTTAAGCAAAAGCCTTTCCATTTAGAAAGCATCCCACCTCCAAAAGAACAGTTCAAAACTAAAGACCACTTCATGCAAATACATGTACCAAAAGTATGCACTGCGAGTGTGTTTTTCCATTTCTACAGCATCTAACATGCTTAAATTGCGTTGATTTATTTAACGCTGAACATTAATATTCCTTTATGGCAGCGTCGGAAATCAGTACAACTGAAATCTCACCGAACAGCAGCAGGAAGGGTAGCAGAAACAGAAGAAGCTTCAGTAGTTTGGGCAGACACCTGAAAAGCAGAGAAAACATTACATTTATCATACTTGCATTCTGACCAACAGCAGCAGCAGCAGATCACATGATTATAGTGCATTGTTAATAAACAACAACAACTACAGAAAGATAACATTAATATTAAGGATTGAATACTTCACATTTTTACCTGGTGAGAAGAAAGACATTGATCAGAGACATGAGCGCGACCAGCTGATACCATCCTGTTCCCAGCCACCAGAAGGCGCCAGTCGCTGCTTTCCCTGTTCGGACCAGAGGAGGAAGTTATATATGAAGCTGCTCCAAGTGACAGGTTTTAATGATTTAGAGAAGAGAATTATTAGTCAAAGATTCAGAAACGGAGACGGATGGACCACCGCAGCTGAGAAGCTAAGAAAAGGAAGTGCTGGTTATAATGATCAGAGTGTTCAGAGGAGTGATGTGGGTTCACTCGGCTTGAGAAACCACCGAGTCAAGTCTAACAAGCCACACTGATATGAGGGAAAGAAGCAAGCAAGAGAGACATGCTGGAGTCTGAATTTATATCGACCTGGAGAACACACTGCCAACCACAGAACGGACTTCAGCTTCCGGGTCACAAACGCACCGGCCGAGCCGGAACCTCGGCAAACTCTCAGAAGCCCGTGACCTGGGTGCGCACCATCAAAACAGAACACAATCAGACAACATCCTGCCACCCAATCCGCTTCTTACATAACAGGGTGAGAAACATAAATGGTGAAAGACACACGAAGGTATCTCTACTGGAATGAGACTCTGAAGTCGGTGTCTACTGGGAAGGAGTGTAAATATCTGAAGGTGTATAACCTGTGTAAGAAACAAGGGCCCACAAGGCTGCATATACATGGTGGGTGTAGGAATAGCGTTTGTGCTCCGTGCGCATTTCCATGTGCTGTTTTCCTTTACAGTCATCACCTGAAACATCAGCAGGGACGACAACATCAGCAAAGATGCATGCGTTTTATCAGTTTTACCACAGTGCAGTTTATGGAAATAACACAAAGCAAAGTTTGCATTACTACTAACACTTTTATCCAGCAAGGATGCATTCCAATGATTTAAAGTGACAGTAAAGACATTTAGAATCTTACAAAGGATTTGAATTTCAAATCATTTCTGAGCAAAGAACCTTCGCAGTTTCCACAGAATATTAAGCAGCAACTGTTTAACATTAAAAACGAGTTATTTTTACTATTTAAAGTTATTTTTAACTCTAATGATATTTCACTATATTACAGTTTTTTTTGTCAGCTTTAAGGCCTGTTCACACCGGCACAAATATCGCAGATGTTTAATGCGCCGTGACTAAACAAAGGGAGCCAATGTGAGTGTTCACACCGACACGCAAAACTCCAGGCGTAAAAGCGTAATTTTTTTCAAAACGCCTCAGACTCATTTTTTTTATTTGAAGCGCTGCGTAAAAAACTGGCCGATCAGTGAGATTAGTGCTTTTGTTCACGTGACCGGAGGTGCTGAAGTTACAGTAAAACACGACTTCTGTGCGACAAGCAAGTGTCAGAAGCACAGCGCCACCTTGTGTACAGAGGTATTTCTGTTGTTTATTAAGTGTGAGTGAATTCGCCAGTGAAAATATTTGTCCGATATTCATGCGATATTCATCCCGGTGTGTTTTATCCAATGCCCCACACTCTTGAATTCTCATGTGTGGTTGTTTAACAATCATTTGTCGTCCTTAAACTCAATCACATGCTCTGTTGACCATGAGGCTTAGGTTCTTCCCATAAACTAGCCATACAAAAACACCAAATCTGGAGCTCTGCGCTCATCAAACCGGAAATCCACTCTAATCAGCATGTGGTTCACTTATCTCCTTCTCAACCTCTGACAATGATAGATTATAGCCTCTTGAGAACAAACACTGGTTACTTCACCTGACAGACTTGTAGAACGGCTAAAAAGACCACTTTGAAGGTGAAACTGTGTCACTACTCAAATATGTTTAGCCACGCAATCATCTACGCCTTATGTTATAATAGTTCATTAGCTATAGTTGCTTTTGCACTGAAGGATGGTGTGTACTTACAGAGTGAGCCGTTGAGATTGAGATGGCTGTCTGTGGTCACCAGATCTCGCACGTTCACACTGCCACAGTAGCTGTCATGAGCTGAAACGCACACAGAGCACACGCTCATCTAAAATTCCAGCATGTATAAAAATAAAATTCACATACTGCGTTTGAAATATTTCACGGTAAACCAAGATAAGAACTGATAAAAAGCATCACAATAATCCACACCACTCCAGTCCTTCAGTTATTTGCATGTTTGTAAGGAACAAATCCATTACTATGGTGTTTTAACTTCAAACCATTGCTTCTAGCCAAAAACAAACGAACCCATAATAACACTTCCTACAGCGAAAAAATCCATCTTCTGTTGTCCTCTCACATCAAAATCCACCCACATGCTTTCTTAGAGCTGTTTTGGATCTGTGCATATTTTTCTCACGATTCAGAAAGAAAACTTCCAGTAGAGAAAGCTATATCATGGATCGAGGCATCGTATTTCAGTAGGAAGCAATGGTAAAAAATGGTGTTTCTTTCAGATGCCGTTTATTTCACAAGACATTAACTGATGGGCTGGAGTGGTGTGGACTATTGTGTTTTGATCAGCTGTTTGGACTCTCATTCTGACGGCACCCATTCACTGCAGAACATCCATAATGATACATTTCTCCAAATCTGAGAAAAACTTCTCAAATTCTCAAAAACAAATTCTCTTTATTGGGTAAATGATTTGAGGTGTTGAAAGTGTTTTGAGGTATGGAGAGGTGACTCGATCACGTCCTCACCTGTCTTATCAACACTGTTCAGAGAAGTGGCCATCGTGGCTTCTGCAGCGGTCTGATGTGCTGAAGACACAGATGTGGAGTACGGTAAGGAATACGCTGTTCCGTCCTCCTTCTCTTCTGCGTGGAACGAGCAGTTCTTACAAATATAGCCGTTAGCCAGATCGGTGTGCTCCTCTGTTTTACTGAGGTCTCCATTTTCCAACAGACAGCGGTGATCTGTTCGTCTTCTCCTTACTGAACACAATATAATAAAATAAAACAGTTGTTTATGCACAGCTTCATAGTTTAAACTGCCAGCATTAAATAAGCAGTAGCCTGAAATGACACCAATTGCATTTGACCATTTGAAAGTTTTGCAAGATAGCAAAAAGACAAAAAATAAGCACTGATTAAATGCAGTTCTTCACCCTAAAATTCCCTCAAAATGTAGATGAGTTAGTTTGTACATCAGAACAGATTTAAAGAAATCTTTTATGAGCCGTTTGATGGCACCCATTCGCTGTATTGGTGAGCAAGTAAACGTGAAGCTGAATTTCTGACGAATAAACAAACTCAACTACATCCTGGATGGCCTGAAGGTGAGTAAATATTCAGCACATTTTTATTTTGTGCTGAACTGGCCCTTTAAGACAGTTAAAAAGAGTTAGTTCTGACTAGACGTTGTCTTTTTGCACACTCGTGAAAGGCTGCTGACCAGAGTGCGTGTGTGTCCTGGAGCTCTGTCTGAGTGTGGACTGATCCAGCAGGCTGGAGATGAGAGATGCATCACTGGCTGTACTGGTGAAGCTCGGGTCTGACAGGGTCTGTTCCCTCTGAGGAGTCCGAGTCATGCTCTGGGACATGCTCTCCGACTCATACAACGATGAGCCCTGCTGCTGCCTCCTGCTCCGCACAGACCTGTGGGAAAAATACAGCAAGTCAATCACACCGATGCACCTCCAGTACACCGTATAGCCAGCAACCTCATTGTAATTTATTTACAACTGTGTACTTTTTCCCCATTTGGTGTGTGGAAATATAAGGAACCGTTAGGAAGTATTTACTACAAATATTTCATATTTAACTTCTTATGATGCATATTAACTTCTTACAAATGATGCAAGGTTTTAATGAATTGTGGAGGATGTGCCATTTAAGATTACGTGATCAATTTTTTGCTAATAGAAGGAAATCAGTTTTTTTTTTTTAATACACTACTGTTGATTTTTTTTTTATGTTTTTGAAAGAAGCTTCTTGCGATCACCAAGGCTGAGTTTATTTGATTAAAAATACAGTAAAAAATGCATGAATGTCACAATTTAAAATATCTAGACAAAATACTAATCCTACTATACTTCCATGCATACACTGTGTCAGTTTAATGGCTCATGATTAAGCACCGACACGCACATTGTAGAAACTTGCTGTAAGTCATGTAAAATATGCGCTGCCAGGCTAATTGCAAAAACATATCTTTTTGGGGAATTTTTTAAGGCTGGAAAGATGGTATGTTCACCATGTCATTCATTTTTCTTCATTGACTTTACTCAAGCACTAACATGTCAGTCATTACAGGACAACCTCTTTTACTAGTGTAAGTTGAGATGCTGCCCGTCACTACTTGCATATTTCTACAAATTTAAGATGCCCTCCTTCCCTTGAAACAAAGATGTCCATAGTAATAATAAGACACATAGGCTTAACTGGTGACAAAAACACACCGCTCATCTGACGCAGAAGTGCTGGCACGAGACCGTGCAGGTTTCTCGATAAGAAGTAACGCTGCACACTGGGTTTGTTATCTTACACTGACAGAGAGATGAAGATCTGACCTGCTGACGCTGCTGCTGCTGGTCTGCTTGTAGGAGCTGACGTTGTGAATGTCTGTGCGCTCGGCAAAGCTGTTGTCACCATAAAAACCACTGCTGGTCTGTAGTCTCAAACTACGGCGGGACATTCTGGGTGAGTCGTACACGGGATTGATTTGATGCTCCTTTTCAAACTCGAGGGCTGCGGTCGAGTAACTTGAGCTGCAGGGCAAAAAAACATGTAAATATATAGCTTTTAGTCAGGCTCGACTGTCTAGTCACATGGTACAACCTGAGGAAAACAGTTGCTCATATTTACATCTTGAGACACCGGCCGTCAATAAAAAAACAAACAAAAAACAAACAAACAAAAAAAACATTCCAGGGTGAAATGAGCACATTTACTTAAAAAAAAAAAAAAAAAAAAAAAAAAAAAAAAAAAAAACCAAGAAGAAAAATGTGAATTTTCAAAGCAATGATTTAAAGCTCTGCGGCTTTAATTACAGGTGACAAATGTGAGTGGTGCACCTGGCCTTTAAACTGGGCGGAGCAGTAAAAGAGGTCACGAAAGAAGCCTACGGCAACTCTACAGAGGATACAGCCCTCCGTCAAAGACATAGGAGAAATTGTTGAGAAGATGACAAACCTGTCTTCCTCAATAAATCTGAAACAAAAAAACTAAAATCAAACTCATTTTGGCTAGAGAAGATGATTAGATAAACATGTCTAAATAAATGAGGCATTTAATACGATCTGTGGTGAACTACCTGCGTGTCATGTTAGCATTACCCAGCACCAGAAAATCAGGTACATGTAAATGTGTAGTCAAATCATTCAGGTAAACATTCGATGGCAATGGAGTTCAGGTGGAAACAAGGATAACGCTCAAACACACTGCTAAACAAACCGAGGACTGCTTTTACAAACAAAGCTTAATCTTTAATGACCTCCCAGCTACTAGATCTAAACCATTTTCTGTGGCAATAAATATCTTTTACACTCAGTATCGTGTCTTCATCAGAAAAATGAGGAGCTGTTTGTTCCATGATATTTCCTTTATCACAATATGCCTTACGCTCCATTAAATAATCAAGACAACAGTTACATCAACAGATTCTTTATTAATGAAGACAAAAGAAACATAAATAAACGCAGAAATAGATCCTAGACATAAAGGGTAATATCTATGTTTTAGTTTTAACAGTAAACCTCTGGTGAGGCAATGTGTTTGCCAAAAAATTTGATTACATTTTGAAAATATCATTCCTGTCCGTGTCTCTCACTCGTGCTGCAGGATTACATCCCAACCAGAGCCAATTACAGCCTCAAGCCGCCTCTGGAGGGCATTACATTCAGATGAGTGTCAATAGAGCAGATTATCAAACAATGATGACTCCGATTTGAGTCTGATTCTCATGCAAAGCTATTTTATCAAAACAGAAGGCTCAAAATTGTACAGTTTAGTTATGTTTTTTTGTCCTTTGCCGTTTAACAGCGTCAGTCCTAATAACGAGAGATAATGTTGATATAAACATTCTTACAGACTTTTGAAAGCATTAACTGTGTATAACAGACAAAGCTTGTGGATCTGTAAAAATCTGGTTGACATGGCCAAATAAATCTCAAAAAGGTCAAATCAAAATCCTGGTATTACTCAGTGAGCAGCAGTCAATGACTGATGAACGAATCTGATCAGAAGATTATAATAAACTGAGCTGACCACAAGTCCTGCATAAACCCCACAGCAACCAGAACACATGAAATAAACCTAGCAACGGAAACATCTTAAAATAAACAGTCCCTTAAAGGCCGTGTCTTCCTGTGAGAAATACCCATTGGAAGTGTGCCACATCAGATTAGCCTGAATAAAACACACCCTCCCCAACCCAAAACTTCACTGAATTACTAGAAGGCCCTTTATCTTCAGTGTTCACGCTCTGAACCTCCAGCTGTATGAAATCATGCATGCTACACCAACTCCCGAAAGATCACTTTTTTGCCAAATTTGCAGCTGGTTTATTAATGACACAGGAATTAAAGGTTACTGTTACGATCAAGGACAAAGCAGCACCAACACTATTTCTGTTTTATAAATATAATTAGAATTGAATAGATTTACACAATCCAAATAAACAGTGAACAAGTTAAAAACGGATTGCAATTTTTACGATGAAATGTTTTCACTTCAAAGTCTGCTATGTTTGTAGGGCTCAACATCCCACTGCTCCGGGTGTGTGTTCACGGTGCGTGGTTGATCACTTCTCACTGCTGTGTGTGTGTGCACTTGGATGGGTTAAATGCAGAGCACCAATTCCTAGTATGGGAAACCATACCTGGCCACTTGTCACGTCCTTTCCTTTTCCTTTAAATTTTCAGATGATATCTCAATATGGCTATTAAGTAATAACATTAAAAAATATATATATTTATAAAATAAAATACTAATATTAATAATTATGATAAATAAAAGCAAAAACAAAATATTACAAACAAAATGATAAATATTATTATATTTCCCTATAAAATGTTAAACCATCAATGAATAACAAAGTGCATGTGTGAACATCTTTTTAACACACTACAGTCTGAAACTAAATACACCAGTTTCCAACCATTTCATAAACATTATTGAAAGAGTTTTTTTTTTTTTATGTATATCCCACATGACAAAAGTGCACCATAATGTACTCAAAAGAGCTCTATTTCCACTCATTTTATATTTAATATCCTAGAAATGATTCTTTACTACTTCTGAATAGGGTTGAGTACCGAAACCCGGTAACATTATAGCACCGGTACATAAGTAACTGGTATGTACTGAACCAAATCAAAACACGGATATCGGTACCTCATTCCGTTTCCGTGCCTTACCAACAAACCTATATATATATATATATATATATATATATATATATATGGCGGCAAATCTATGGCATTAATAAGCGAGCGCACCACTGATGCTGGCACGCGCAGTAAATCATTTCCGCGAGACGAAAACGGATCTATATGCATTGAAATGAATAGTTCTGTATCCCTCTGTGTTGTTTTTATTTGTTCTGTTTAAATCTCCTTTGTAATAGATATGATTATAAATCAAGACAGCTGTATTTATAAACTGCTCACTAATGACTATTAATGTTGGAACAATGCTTTCTAAAGGATGAACCGACTGTTTAATGCTCAACTAATGGTTCATAGTGTGCAGTTATTATAGAGTGTTGCCATTTTTATTTTCTAAGTATCGATTCAGGCACCTGAACCTTTTTAAAAGTATCGTATTTGGCACCGGTTTCGAAAAAACCCTAAACGTTACCCAACCCTACTTCTGAAGACAAACTTCAGAAGTGTACTCAACTGTGAAATGAATTGTGCTTTTAACATACTATCTCTGTATTTAAAAATGTATACACAAGTACACTCAAGAGTTTCATCACTTTCAAATGACTACTACATGTTTAACCTGCAACTGGCTACTTTTTTCACTTTCCAGACATCATTAAAAAAATATAGTCAAATTTTGCAAAGTGTATGCAATGTATGCAGGCAAATTTCTATAGGTCTACAAAACTTATTTCAAGTGGAAGTCTTTAGAGCAAATGATTTGCCATTGCACATCAGCATCAGTGTGAACAACCCTTAACACGACAGATTTATTACAGCGTGCCTGGTTAGGACACTATTAGTATGCTAATTCCATGATTAGCAGACTTTTCAGTGCAGACAGTAAGCGTACAAAGGTCAAAGACCTCCCCAGAATCCATCTTCCACTCAAGCAACGAGAGAAGGGACGGCTGACAGGAGGAAATGTGATTAGTGAGAGCACACAGAGCTCTCAGAGAGATTAAGAAGCTCAAGCTCACGAGAGTCTGAGCTCAGAGTTCAGCGAGATACTACAGGACCTGAGTGGGGTTAACGGTCAACAAGTAGCGCCTTCTTGATCCACTTCAGCATCCTTACAGCATCAGCTGACCCTCTTGACCAATCACAGGCTTCCCATCTCAATACTTTATCCTTCTTCCTTCACTTCACTGTATGATACTGATTATTCTGTTACGCTCACAGTTAATACCTACATAGGAAAGTACTGATTTTGAAATAGTAACATAGGAAGCCCGTAACTATATTAATGCCAATACGATCAGTTGCACTTTATTTTACAGTATGTGTACTTACAATGTACTTGCCTAAGAAAGTACTGGTAAAGTAAGGTAACTATATGAGTTGGGTTAGGTTAGGGGTAGGTTCAGGGTAAGGACCTAGTTATTGTGATTAATATAACAAGTACATAGTACATGAGGAACAGGATTGTAAAATAAAATGCTACCATATTATCTAAGCGACGGTATTTTGTTTTACATAAATAAATACATCTAAACATAAAAAAAGATGTTTCAAAAACATTCTGACCATAATATATAATTACGTTATATAACTGGTTACAGCTGGTAAAGCTTATGAAAGGCTGATTTTATCTACACCAATCTGTTAGCTGCCAATAAAATACTACAACTACTACTCCACATTAATTCAGGCTTCAACTACAAAATAAAACTGGTTACAAGATTCGGTGCAGAAAAAAAAACTGAATTACAGCAAAATGATTCATGATATGTTAATAATTTAAATGATTAGAATTAGGACTCATCCTCACTTCCCTTCAATTTTTGAAAATAATCATTTTGTAAAAATATGCTATGCTGATATTTGAGTTGAGAGCAATAAATCGGGCATTCCTTCATATAGCATTTTACTTTTATTGAAATCTATTCATTTTAACTTTATAGTTCGAATTTATTTAAATTAGAAAACAAAAACTTTTACAATAATCCCCCCCCCAAAAAAAACAAACAAACAAACAAACAAAACACTAAGAAAAGCTCAACATTTTTATGGCAAAAGACATTTTGTGCTTGGTGTTTTCAGCTCCCAGATATGGGAGGGAAAAGGCACTGTGGTTATTCAAATTCTGTTATCACTTCCCTTATTACAGCTCAGCTAAAGCAGAACAAAAACACTATTAAGTAACTTCAGTGCATTCAGCACACACACACACACACACACACACACTATCATACAGCTGTCAAATACTCCAGCAGCTGCAGTGAAACAGACTCTGTTCTGGTGCACATATTCCCTTCATGCAGGGCACCTCCCAACAAGCACATCTTCTACAATCTCGCCTAACATTATGCACTAAATCTCCATCAGTTTCCAGACGTCCAAACCGGAAACAGCTATATTAAGAAGATTCATATTTCTTGGTGGTTCTCTCCACAGGTTCTTCTGACGATGCAACACATCACACACATAATCTGCTCTCGATACACTGCAAACAACTTTATGCAACAAGCCGTCAAACAAAAACCAGAGACATGAGAGTGAAAACGGGCATATTCACTCGACATTTCACCAGCAGCTGTGCTAGTTGCAACATAATAAATGGTTTAAGTTAAACTGAATATCATTCAGCCCACTTCAAAAGTAACTGAGAACACACGGGAGATATTATTTTTGCAACCAACAAACAATTTTAAATATGGGGGGGGAACAATTAACAATGGGTCCCAATGTTTTGCCAAGACTCAATGAGCTCCACTGTCTGTCACAAATATGCCATAAAAATAATTGCATTATCGCAGGGACAAAATTAATTTACACACATAAATGTATGTGTGATGTACCAGATATTAAAAATCACAATTCTGTATCATGCCAAGGAATGATTTATAATATTTCTGTCCTGCTGTCACTGAGGCACTGCACCAATCTTAAGTAAACTCATTTCCAAAGGGATCCAGTAGAAAAAGCTCAACATGCATGTGCTGCTCTATTGTCGCTGTCACACAATTACACAATGACTCTTTGTACGCATGTCTTCCCTGTCTGACACGCGTTTAGTAACTCTAATTCGTCACGTCCCTCTGAGTGCCAGCGACAGATGGCTCAACGATTTGTCACTCGATCCCACTTCTTTTTACGATGGTTTCTGCCTGAAGACCGGTCAAGCAACCTACACGGACACTCCAGGCACTGCTGAACCAGAACTGTACGACCGCCAATGAGACTCCAGCTGTCTTAGTAAATATAACAGCAAGAGCACACTGTGTGCGGCAGTCCTGAGTAAAACACCAATGTTCAAATCAATATAAAGAGAATCCTGACATCGTGTTATTTCAGTATTATTTACTATATAATATTACAATATTTCATTTTAAAAGTTTTCATCTTGATTTTAGTAAAAGTTTTAGCACTTTTGTTTGGGTGTCTGTTTCACTTATTTTTATTTTGTTTAGTATTTCAAACACATTGTAGTAGGACAGCACGGACTAAAATATTTTCTAATTAATTTAAAGAAAAGGAAATGGATTCAGACAGCAGAATATTTTCAATATTATTTTATTCATGAATTATTATAATATATATATTGCGATTTTAATTGGATTATTGTAAAAATGTCATTTTGTTTCTCAAGTTTTATTGATTTTGTTAGAAGCATTTTCCAAAATAAAACTTTTCTGTTTACGTAATATAGCCTGCGTGTGTACAGTGTATATTTATTATGTATATATAAATATATCATATAAATATACATAAACATGTGTTATATACAGATCATTTCTATTATATATATAGGCTAAACATATTTTGCTGACAAGGGAACTTTTCTTATTCTCATTTAAGTTTCACATTTTTATTTTAGTTTTCAGCTTTATTTCAATTACTGAAGATCATTTTTAATAGTTTAGTTAACTATCTAAACAAATGAAGCATTGAACTCTATTACTGTTTTTCAATCAATCAATCAATTTGACTCAAAAGAGGAATCGCGTATAGGTCGTCAGCATTAACAACGGTTTGACTTTATAGAACCTGCTAATTATTGAAACCATTTATAGCTTATGACTGTATTGATAATACAGCATGAACTTCTACTGTTTTTATAAAAATATTCCAATTCCACATTACATTAGTGTTTTATCACTTACAACAATTTAGGTGTAAAAGCTATTCAAACTCAACTGCAACTAGGCTACTTTTAGTTTTTTCCAAACAGTGGTTCCCAAGCATCTACTCGCAATATTTATACTTATTACTATTCAGATCCACGGATCACACAGTGAGCACCAGCTCCAAAAAACAAGCCAGCATAAACTCGGTGATATCAGTCAGTGCAATGAGTGTGGTACAAATCCTTATCTTCACAAGAACGTCAGCACATATACAGTATTTTCTAGGGCTGCAAAACAATTAGTCGTGATTAATCAATTCAAAATAAAGGGATGGGTATCGTTTTAACGGTATTACTACATTTATCAATCCAGTACTTTTTGTTGTGTTTTTAATAGCGATGTCAGCGATTAATCGATGAATGATTAATTGTCTATAAAGAGATGCGATCGATTAAAGCTATCAAGGTCGAATCATGGTTCATCAGTTTCATTTTGGGCTGTGTGTGGCTCATGCGCAAAAAAAAGCTGAGAGTGACCGTAAAGGGGCTGAATCTTTCACAAAAACCATTTACTAATGCACAAACTACGCTTTTAATATGATCCAAACTTTAAAACAGATAACACAGTTATTTCGTATTGAAATGTAGTAATGTTTTATTATCATGTTTGAAGGCACTTCACTTTGTCAAGGCTGCTGACGCAAACAGCACAGATGTATTCGTTCCTACAACACGCTACTGACCACGTTTATTAACTTTTCCAGAGTAAACCCCTAATTTAACTTAAATGCGGGAACAATTTAAGTGACAGTAACGAATTAATCCTTAATTCCCCACGTTTACCACATTATGTGGAAACAATGATTAAAAATGAACAACAACGATGATCGATTGTGGAAATGATAGAAAATTGACACCCCTACTTTTAATATCATTTTTTTAAATATTAATAAAAAAAACTCATTGAGAATAGAATTAACAACATAATTTTTTAAAAAGTAAATGAATAATCTGTAGCCTAACAAACAGCAATGTTTGAGCATATTACACAAACAAGACAAATGACTGTAAAAGCAGTAAATAAACAGCTCTTTTCCTGTAAAAGAATGGACAGTGGTTACAGTCGGGGCGTGCAGGCCGGCTGCGAGAGGACTGACACTTTATAACTGCAGCTTTAACAATAAACGAAGCTAAACAATCAGCTTTGGCTAATGTTTGTTTTATTAGAACACATTCAGATAAATGAGTTAACTGTGTTTGGGATTAAAAGGAATAAAAGCTTGGAAACACTTGCAATGTACACTAAATAAAGTATTTCATCACTACAAATTGATTTTTATGTAAGCTCTGCTTTATATCTTAATTTTCCCTGTTTTCTATTATCTCTGCTTTATTTCTATTTGTAAATGCAGTACTGTGAAGGCATTTTCAGGGTTTAAAATTTTTTTCGGCTACTGCAGAAACGAATACTCGAAATATTTATATGACTATTTTTAATGTAACCAAACTGTGCGTTTATTAATTTATTAACATTATTATTATTACTAATTTAAAGAGACCTTATGTGATGTTTATGTTGTTATTTTGGAAGACTGCTAGCATAAATAATTACAATTGTTTACTTATGCAAGATTTTTTATTTGAAAAATAAAATGCTGAAATGCAGTTTAATGAACGTCCTGATTCAGTGTCAGATGAGATGTTGACAGGTTTATTGTCAGTGTCATTATTTCATATTTTTTCTGGTTATGAAACAAAAAGTCTCTCACCTCAGAAAAGCGAATTATCCTGTCCTGCCAGATGTTATGCCATGCTCGTTGCGTGCGTAAATTTGCTTCGTTTTTATTTTCGAACTTTATATATATATATATATATATATATATTCACACACAACCCCATCACCCACCCACCATATATAATTAATGCCTCGGTAATAATACCCTTGGTTGTGAATGTATTTTAGATGGTTTGCAGAGTTGCAAAATGATTAGTCACCATTAATAGATTCAAAATATAGTATGTTCACACATAAAT
>JAUYWG010000037.1:938145-951853 GCA_034779775.1 Enteromius afrohamiltoni | reverse complement strand
TTTAATCTAATAAATGCAGCCTTGATGAGCAGAAGAAACATCTTTAGAAACCATTAAATATCTTACTGACCCCAAATTTTTGAACGGTAGTAAATGCAGTCATATGGACTATATTTAGGACACTTTTATTTGTTTATCTGTCTGTATTTTTACCTGTTAGGTTTCCCTTCAAGCGGTTTAGAGGTGGTTTCACCTTCGAAACAGACTCCTGTTTATATGCGAGGCCTGTGTCACAGCACCGGCACGAGAAACAGATTGAGCCAGGTGGGTTTGAAAACTTTAAATCGAGTAAAATAAGCTTCTATAAAGAGTGTTTGGACTCTAAATGGGGTTTTGACGCAGGCTGTAACAGCGGAGCAGCAGAGGGCGCTGTGTCACCTCACAGCCATCGTGAAGGGCTTCCTGATCAGACGACTGCTGAAAACAGAGAAAGTCAAACACCTGCGGCAAACCGTGCAAGTGAGAACACAACACAGGGCTCACATACGTGCCGGTTAAAGCCCAGCGTGTTTTGTCATTCCCACACCTGTGTGTTTCCTCAGGACACGCGGGAGTTCATCCGCTCCCTCAGCGCTGACGCTCCTCAGAGGAACCACGCGCTGTCAGAGCAGGACCTCTCTCTGCAGGAGCGCGTCAGAGCCCAGGTCCAGCTTCTTTCATGCTTAAACAGCGGCGTGTGTGACCGCTACTGAAACCGTACGTGTTGTGTCTGTTTGTCTTCCAGTTACGCGCGGCCTTGTTTGACATCCATGACGTCTTCTTCTCGATGGCGCTCGAGGAGCGTCTGTCTCTGCTGCAGCAAGACCGAGAGCTGCGCGCCGAGAGAAAGCTCAGAGAGATGGTAACCTGCAGGACAGGCCTGCCATTAGCTTGCATGCTTGTTGCTTGACTTTCTGGTCAGTTTTGATCCCTGGCCGTTGTTAAAGTGCTCGTTTCCTTCCTATTTTGGAAAAAGTACAAAGTCATTTCCATATGAATGCACAGCTGTGCAGGTCAGTGTTTCTTTCCAACACGTGTACGATTGATTTGGCATGCAGGAAAAAGCAAAAAGCCCCAAGGACAAGGTGATTTTGTCGGCTGCTACCCAGAAATCTCTTGATAGGAAGAAAAGGTGAGCGAGTTTTATTAGCAGAATCTGCCACTCATCTATTGGGTTCAATACAATTAATAATAATACACTTAGTAAACAAATAAACATAAAAATGTAGCAGTGTTATAGGACAATTGGAGTTTTTTTTCTCTAAAAATTATGTTTATGAATGTATTTTTAAAAAAGCATAATTATTGTCAAATGATTAAGTGTGTATAAATATGTAAATATTTTCAAATATATACTGTGTATCTGAATTTGTATATACATAATAAATATGCATATATTAAGTAAAACAAAAACATTTATTTTGGATGTGATGAATCACAATCACATTTGGATGTAATCATTTGACAGCACTAATTATTATATTTATACACATTTTTTAAATTAGATTATTATTTATATTTTAATATTTTTCAAAGTGTAATTTTACAATAATATACATTTATATTGATTGATTTTTATATTTATATAAAAGTATATTTACATTTTAAATGTTTTTCTTTGAAGAAAAAAATATTGATGTATATAAATCCATCTTTAAATCTATATCTGTATATGAAAAAACAATAAAAATTGCTACCAAATATAGGATATACTGCTAGTATAATATTATTTGTTTGATTTACCAATATTGTGCCAAAATGATTATATTTGTATGCATTATTTAAATTTAAAATGCACTTCACTCCAAAATGTTCTTTCTCATCAGAGTTGGTGAATCTCCAGGTCAGACTAGAAGAGCTCAGAAGACCAAGAGTCCTCCTACAAAAAGGTGAAAACAGAGAGACTTCCTCTGCACCATATAGTTTGTACTGTAGTTATATGCAGTGTCCTGAGTGTGTGTGTGTTTGTGTGTTGAAGGATCCTGCAGCCCAGTCAGGGCCAGAACGCTCCCGTTTCAGGCCAGCAGCTCCTGCGCCGTGGGTCAGTTCTTCACATTTTGCGGCCTTTGATCACGCAATCCCCTGCTCCTGCCATTTCCATTTTCTCTTACTCCGCTGTTGATGGAATTTGAAATTCAATTCAGTCCGTGGTGGACTCTTACAATACTGGAAATGCCACGCAGCCTGCCAGAAGAGTCACCTGACATTTAAAATTGGCTGCGTTTATTTGTAAATGCATTTGGCAGGATCTCATGTAGTCATTTAGTCAACTGAAGTGCGATCAAAATATCACCGTATTATATTGCAAAGAATAGCTGAGCAGGAAAGAAAACCAGTATGCGTCAAACATCTGCAAAACCTCAAACACCTTTTGAACTAATAAACTGCCTCCATTAACATTTCGGATGATCAGATATAATAAACCAACTTTACATGCAATGTCTTCATAGAAAACACGCGGTTAACACTGTTCAATGCATTTCAGGAGTTACAAGAAGACCCCAGAAGAGAGAGTTCAGCATTCAGAGAGGCTGAAGAAGCAGCATTCACTGGGTTGACCTCATCATATACACTTATCAACCGAGCATGAGCACAAAACAATATTGTGCTAATCACACTCCTCTGAATTATGACTATTAAATGTAACCGATATCTAGTTCTTCCCATTATTCTACTGCATATGAACATAGAATTAGTCCAGATATTGTTTAGAGCTTCCTATAGATTACATAATTATACTATATTACCTGCTCTCCAAAAAACAGAGGCCTGCATTAACACAAAGAGAAGTCATGATGCTATGAATACTAATCAAAATATCAGTAATATTGCCAGAATGATTGCGTCAGAATACGCGTCTATGAAGAGTACAGACATTTCTCCAATACTCAATCAACTAGCACTTCAACTGAACGTGCTTTTAATCCTAATACTTTACTTTAGTACTCATAAGTACTATCATATCAGTGGTTTATGAATGTATTTGCTCTTGCAACTTAAGCACTTATAAAACCATGAAATGTTTAATAAACAAGTTTATTTAACACAAATGGTAAATTCAGTGAATAAAGACACCAGTATCAAATAGAAAGGCACATCTTGAACAATTACTTAAAAGAAAATTCATTTTCAACTTCAGTGACTGTGTTTATATTCATTAGGTGTTATTAATGTAACCAAGCAAAGAATGATGTTTGATTTAATGTAATAAAACCTCACTGACGGTAAGGGAACGGAGGCAAAGAAGTGAGCTTATCCATGCTCGTCTGTATGAACGCAGAATAGAAACCGTATCGAGTTGAAGTTCATTCAGAGCCATGTCTGTCTGTGTCACAATGAGTGAATGTGCTGGAGGAGTTTATTACAGTACTCGGGGCTGCGCTGTTTCTCTCTCACCGCCTCCGTCTGCTGCTGTAAGAGTCCTCTGTCCACCTCACTGGCCACCTTCAGAGCCTCTGTGACACAAAAAAAACACAGAGATGTTTACTTTCGGTTATTACATCGAAATTCACACACATAACCCTGGTTCAGCTTCACCACGCACATACAATTACAACATTACAAATGTATCATAAAACATTGGGAAATATTATGCAATTGAATGGATTTTTGAAAATGGGCTTTATACGTGAATGAAAACATCCTGCAAAGTTTTAAATCTGAAATCAAAAGTGCACGGTTTATAAAGTTATCGTCTCTCAAAGAAAGAATGGACTCTGAATCATTAAAACTAGTCTTTTTTTTTCTTCGTTTTTTAAATGAATCCCAAGTCTTTTCATGTTGACCTCAATGTTGGTCTGAATGAAAATGCGAATTCTTTCTTCACCACTAGGCTCCGCTTTTGGAGCGGTTGAAAATAGCTGTTTCCACGCGCTCTCAAACACCGTTTTCTCAGGCATTGCAGAATGAAGTGAAGATGAAACCAATCACCGCAGATTAACGTCATGCGAAGGAATGGTTTGGAGTAAATCGTTTAGGAGTCATTGAGCAAGTAAAGTAAAAATAAATGTATATTATAAGACAAATGAAAGAGACCTTGCATGCATGTTAGCCTGTTGTTGAGGACTCATAAAACCAAAAAAACCCATTACCCATAAGATAAAACCAAAAATATATCAATGTGAAACGTTCAAATGTGCTGATAATTATTATTATCATCAATTTGATCAGCTTTATTATTATTTTAAGTGTTAAAAGCAGTTGTGCTGCTTCTTATTTTATTTATATATATATAAAAAAAAAATATCCTGTGGCAATAATTTCATTATGAACTGCCACTTTGATCTATATATAGAGCGAGAGAGATCAAAGTGACAGTTCATATTTAAATTATGACCGCAGTTTACTGGTTTATTAATACAATGTGATTATTACTCAAATGCAAAATCATCCATAGTTTTACCTTTACAAATTATACAGAAAAAAGAAAACCTTTCAAAGTCAGCTCACCATTTAGGAAGAAAGAAAAGCCCATAAAGCTGATTTGTGTTCTTTCAGCAGTCGTGTCTTTGTTGTGGGTATTTGGTTTTATCCTGATTTGTTTGGTCGGGGGATTTACTTTTATCCGGTGCTTTATACATTTGTAAGCACAGAAGAAAACAAGGTTTTCTTTGTGTAAAGATACGAGTGAATTTCCTCAGTAACTCAAGCACAGTGTGAGTGCTGTTATTATAAGCTTAACCAGAGGAATGAGGGATTATGGGATATGGCAAGTGTGGTGTTATAATGGACATTAATCACATCTGAGGTGTCTTTGAAATGCGAGACATGTTTAAGAGCAGATTGAAAAATAAAGACAGACAAGATGCGATTAAAAAGAGGAAAACAAGATCAAAAATCGCATTCCGAGTAGGTACTACATTTGAATTCAAAATTAATCAAGGCGGGAACATACACTACACGATTTGCCCCCGATTTAGTTTAGGTAAGCTGACGGTAGTTGCTAAAAGTCAAAGCTAAGTTGACAGATTTCATAGAAAATCACAGTGCATGATGGTCATGGACTTCATCCAGCCTCAAACTTGTTTTACTAATACTAAGATTTTGACATACTACTAGCTTCTTTACTTGCCTATTTTTTGTATATAATATATTCGGTTGCCATCTACAGTAGTTGCCAATGTAAGATGACATACAGGCCTGAGCGGGGCATTAAATGTGCTAATAATATCAATATTCTTCTCCATAATTAACATGTTAAATCACCAGGCTTAATAGAAATGCACTGACTTCACATCAGGATCCTGGTTATCCTGTCAGGGCTTATTCTGTGATATCAACCTGATGATTGTACATTATGGCCTACTCACTATATGTACTTTTTTCAGTGTCCTTTGGGGGGGTTCAAACTGTAAATAGGGGGTATGAACGGTTTCTGAACAGTACTCTGTGTGCGTGTGCACTAAGACACATTGACACAGGATTATGGGAAGGCGTTGACAGCCCATGACCCTGCTGGAGGCAGGCCAGTAGCAGAGGAGCGCGTGATGGATAGAGTGTAAAAAAGCAGGATTAATGAGGCTCTTTGAAGTGAAAAACGGGGAGGATCAGAGAAGTGGACCATAGACCATTAACACTGAGCTGAATCACTTCCTTATGCAGCAGGAAGAGATTTATCTTACATCACAACAGTGTCGACACATGTATAACTGTCATCAGTCACGATTCAAGTCAAAACATTAGATGATTACAGCAGAAATTACTGCCAAAAAAGTCCTTACCGAGGACTGAATCCTGGATTTTGGTGTCGGGGTCGTCCATGTAGAGCAGCAGCTGCTGGAACAGGAACTCCAGGTGTGGGCGGCACGACTGAGTGTCATAGTTATTGCCGAGAGATGAAAACCACGTGCTCAGAGACTTCAGTGCTTCGACACGGACGTCTTCACTGTTGTCGTCCACACGCTTCAGCAGCTCTGAACACACACAGACACACTCATGAAAACAACCTCATAGACACTTCTGAAACACACACACTCTGAAAGTGTGCTACAACAATTATACAGACAGATGTGCTTCATTTAAGAAGCTGGCATTCTTTAAATTAAAGAATAAATTAAATTAAATTAAATTCAAAATATTAATACATGTCTAGGTAATTAAAATAAAACTATTGGCTCTGTACTCTGTTGTAAACAAAATGTCTATGTAATTAAAATAATACAATAAAATACTGCTGAGTATTGATAAATGTCTATGTAACTTAAATAATAAGCTTTTTACAGGCTCTGTGAACTGTTATTAAACTACATGTATACTAATATTAATAAAATTAAACTGGCTTTTCATATGCTCTGTGAATTGTTATTAAAATTAAATAAAGCAATTTGTACAGATTTTGTGCAGTGTTGTATGTTAATAAATGTCTAGGAAATTAAAATAATTAAATAAAAGCTGACAAAAAATTGTTATGGGCACCTCGTGTTACTGCATGCTAGTGAATGCCTTAAATTGGTGCAAAGAGCGGTAACAAATATTACTGCGGAAAACATTTACACTATTTAACATTGTTAAATGCCTATGACTTCACCATTTTAAATAACATCTCACAACCAATAAAAATACAGACCTTACTACTTACCTACTTAATTCATTCAACTTGTGACCTATTGACTCCCAATGTTTTTACCTCTTGCGTTGTCCAATGAGGACTGAATGATCTACACCAAAAACGTCGATCTATCCCTCCCACCCTCAGGTCAGACTCTTGTCTTTGGTTGTTTTACAGTATGTGTGATGAGTTAAACACACCTGGATAGATCTTGTTGAGTGAATCGGAGTTGAGCTGCTGAGTTGTGAGTTTCAGCAGTGAGTGAAGAGATCTGCAGGCCAGGAGACGAGCCAGTTTAGAGTCTTCCTCCAGTGCTGAGATCAGCTGAGTGGTGAGAGCCTCCTCCACTGACAGAACCTGAAACACATCAGAAAACACGCATCAACATCACACCGACAACATACAATATGTGATATAGTAATATCACCATTCTGGCCTTCTTTAATACCCACTGAATATCCTGTTTCACTCATGAATGTGACAAAAAAAAAGTACAACTTGAAGGGTTAGCTCTCCCAAAAATGACAATTCTGACCCTCCATAGACAGCAACGCAAAGGTAATTTTCCCAAAAACAAGAACGTATTATAAAACAGATAGTTCAGTCCGTGATTCTGATTGGCTGTTTGAAATTACAAACAAAGACCTTTGTTTCATTTGTGTGTTGCTTGGCAACAACCAGTTCTGAGGGACTACATTGTTTGGCGGAAGAATACTGTTTTTATTAATATCATTGCACTTTATTAGCTCCGTTTTATTTTGTAAACCCCTACTATGTATATGGAATAACCATTATATAAAAGCAATAAGCTTTTATAATCTGCAGTGCCCCTTAGATGTTAGAAATTCACTGTAAACCACAGCTTCTTAGGGCTTATTGCTTTAGAAAAGACAGGGCTGCCAACTTTTGAGTTCAGCTTAGGGTGAGATTTGGGGGCGGGGCTTGACCATGGGGGAGGGGCTTGTGGAGGGGCGTGGCTTTGTGTGGAAAAAATACAAACACAAAATCACATTGATACAACTGATACAAGAGTTCTTTTCTTGCCTGTCCCTGACACTTCAGATAACATCCTATAACAGAAAATTCTAATTTATCCATACTGACACCACCACCAGTCAAATATCTGGACATGATTGATGAGTTATGACTGATATATAAATAAAATCATTTAAATATGGGATGTCATTGACTTGACATTCTGTTCTTAGAAAACAATAATAAATTAATAAAAATAATAATAAATAATAAATGCCTCACAATTGTCACAAAAAACTCACTACACTGTCTGTCTGGTCTCTGCGCGTTGCTTTGCGAGATCATGCGGCGCGATTTTTTTTGTCACTGCTGCACGGGTCTGTGTGAGAAAAGGGAGGTGTGGCGTGAGAGCGTGAGAATTGGGTCAATTGCGTGAGTCTCACGCTGAATGCCAGCCATGGTAAAGACACCGATAAAACGGTCCATGTGACATCAGTGGCTCAACTCTTTTGGAAAGCTACAATACTTTTTGTGTGCAAATAAAACAAAAATAACAATTTTCTTCCGCCATTTTGAAAAGCACCTCAGACTACGTTTTTTAAAACTGGGAACATTTCAGTTGTGTTGCTGTCTATGGAGGGTCAGAGAGCTCTTGGACTTTATCAAAAATATCTTCATTTGTGTTCTGAAGATGATCTAAGCTCTTACTGGTTTGGAACGACACGAGAGTGAGTAATTTATAACAGAATTTTCTTTTTGGGGTGAAATATCCCTTTGTTTTATGCAGTGTATTATATTATGCAGTGTATTATATGTGTTTTTTTATTACTCGCTCCGCTGGGAAAGCCGCCCCATGCAAGACAGCTAACAGACAGCTGAGAGCAGCGGTTCTGACAGCCGCGGCGGATCGACCCGAACGCCACACCAGATTAGGCAGCAACAAATCCTGCAGGACCAGCTCCATGTACTCAGCAAACCGCCTACAGAGGGAAAACCATAGCCGAATCATGTCATGTGACCTGACCTGTTTTAAACTGACATTAAATCAGTGACATTTTTTGCAGTACATTCGCCTAAAGCCATTCTCTTTGGGGATTTCCGGTGATGTCTTTTAGCAATAATAATAAACAAAATAATAATTACATTTATTCATAAACAATAGAAGTCTATGATATGTCTTGATTTAGACGTCTAGGTAAACCTTTGCATGCATGTGGTGTCTTTCCTTTCACTCTCCTCTTATTTCACTTTGCAAATCAAAGAGCCACATGAAACGGAGGAATTTGAGATGAACAGTATCGCACACCACATGAAAAGAGGGGATTTTGCTACATATTGGAAAGGGACTATCCTGACACCTTACTTTACTGGGGTAATTATGAAGGTTTGTCTTTGAAATGCACAATATTTAGATCCATATCAGGCATCACAAAAGATCTCAGTTCTCCAAAGGCATAAATCATTGTAATTATGCATGCTTATACATATATTTAAGCTAGCAGTGGTGTGATATTTTACATAGAAAAATACCAAGTGCTCAAAAGCTACTGCTCTCTCTTATGCTTCAGTCCTATCCTGTATGACAGCAAGCTCGGTACATTATTTTTTCATTATGAGCATCAACACATTCTGTAATGATGCAAACTGCACAATAGTCACATGAAGTTCAGGATCTGTGTTTGTTGAACTGACCCCTGTGAGTCCAGTGTGTTGCTGGCGTCCAGCAGTAGTTTGGACAACATGGTGAAGATGTGAAGTCTCATCTCAGTGTCTCGACTGGGCTCAAGACAATTCTTTAACAGAGGCAAGAGGGCTGGAAGAAACTCTCCCACAACTGGACCTGAAGGAACACACATAAAGAGAATTGAATTGTATTTAAAGTGATAAATGTAACCATTTTAAATAATTACTCTGATTTGTCTACACTAATTATTTTGTATTTTGCGGTTTTATTTGTTAATATAATTTTTAATATAAAATTTTCAAACATTTCAAATTTTATTATATTTTACAGAATATTAATTCCATTTTACTCCAGTAAATTCCATTTTACTTTATAAATTTAATTAGATTGTTACAAAATGTAATTGGATTTACTTTATCATTCAAAAGTTTGTGGTTAGATTTTTATAAATAAATGCTATTCTTGTAAACTTTCTATTCAAATGATCACCGCTGTGATTGGCTAACAGTTGTGTATGTTTGGCAGGCAACATCCTTCACAGATGGATGCTGCTGTGATGAGGCAGCAATGTAGCATTAGTGGGCGGGGCTAAACAGGCAGCGATGTAGGTTTGGTGGGTGGGGCATAACAGGCAGCAATGTAGAATCGTTGGGCGGGGCTAAACAGGCAGCGATGCAGGATTGGTGTGCAGGGTTAAACTGGCAGCGATATAGAATCGTTAGGCGGGGTTAAACAGGCAGTGATGTGGAATCGTTGAGTGAGGCTGAACAGGCAGCAATGCAGGATTGGTGTGCAGGGCTAAACAGGCAGTATCTGGGATTGGTGGGTGGGGCTAAACAGGCAATGATGTAGAATTGGTGGGTGGGGCTAAACAAGCAGCAATATAGAATCTTTGATGAAGCAGGCATTGATCTTCTATTACATCATAGAGTAGAACCTTCCACAAGTTATCGATTTGGCAGACTGCCTTCAATATAAGATGTAAATAAGACTAACAACAGTGGCCTGTCAAATAGGGGAAGCTCATTTTCGGCCTACATAATAAATTGTGTATATTTGTGTGAAATGTATGATGACGATCAAGCAATTTCGCCAAGCAAATATAAAGAAATTTATAGGGTTTATAAAAGGTTGCAGCAGTTTTTATTTTCGACTGAACTTGAGAAATCCGCAATGGGACTGAGCGCGAATAGCTTCAGCGATTCCTTATATTACAAAATCGCTGTCAGTCAAAAGGAGATGCAGTCTTTCGACAGACCCTCCAATCATCACGCAGAAGCTCGGAGTCCAGGCCAGCCCACTCCTCATTTGCTCCTCATTCATCCCCAGAGACGCTGAGCGTCTGTGGGTGGGACATAATCGTAGCGTTTATCCAATGACCAACTAGTTTCAAAGCAAGAAATCACCACTGACTAACAAAAAAATTTGAGTTCTGAAACTTGCAGGATGTTTTTATAGTAGAATGACTTCTTATATGTCAAAAGATGAAGGGCATTTTGGTTCCTCTGTTGGTCACTTCCGTCACTAATGAGTTCAGTTCTTTGCGTGAACAAGACGGTTGTGATTTCCAGCTGCACATGAAGCATACACTCACCGGACTGCATGGCGATGATCTCCAGCTGTGTTTTCTGAATGGAGAAACTGGTCCAGGTGTGATGGGAGTCATAAAGCCATTGCAGCAGATCTGCCATGTGCTGCCGGTACAAGTCACACACTCCACTGAGACCCTGTGCCTCACACAAACACCTCACTGACTCCTCTGCCTGACAGGGAGAGACACAACAACGCTCTTGAATGAAGTATATCTAGGGGCTGGTAAATTGGGCTATTTTAAATATGCCATAAGATTCCGTACAATACAACAAACTCAGAACGGTACAGCTCTATCTGTGTGTGGGAAAGCTTCACGTAGACTGTTCATGCATGGGCTGTACCTTGCTGCATTGTTCCTGCTGTGAGGCGAGACTCTGAACCGACACCAGGACCTTCAGCAGCTGCAGACTGATGACAACACAGTCCACCTGACACACACACAGCACAGCGTCCACACACACCAACAACTGATCCAGATACTGCGCCTGAGACACAAAAAAGAAAAAAAGACTCATTCACATTGCCACTTTTCATTACTTTTGCTTATTTTATGAGGGTAAATTAAATTAACATTTGTAGTAATGGTGCTATTTTTGTCGTTAAGTAGACATAATATGTATAACTTAAACAAAATCTTAAACAAAACTCTCAGACCCCGTAAAACTGTCCAAAACACACAATGACATCAGTCTCTGTTAAAATAAAATAAAATAGAAAACAGTAGACACAGGTTTAACACAGGTAAAGAATAAAATTATTAGATACTCTTGATGACATGATCTCAGCCTTGAAACACATTTTAAAATACATTTTATTACAGTTTTAGTCCTGCCAGTAAAAGACACCGCAACACATCCAAACTCAGTGACCTTGAAAAGCAGTCTAAAACTCTTGACAAGCTTTTCTTTCCATCAGTCTCTGTTGTTTTCCTATCCCACTGCATTTTTACTCTCCCTCAAGACCTTTGTGTCTCTTTCCATGCAGTGATCACATGTCTAGACAAAGTGTCACATTCACAGCAACAAGAGGATCATGACACTGTTTCCTCCACTCAGTGGTTCTGTCATTAACAGGGCTGGGATGATTAACCTGCAGGTGTTTTCACTGGCCTACAGGAAGTGTGTGTGTGGGACACTTTTTACTACTAAATTTAGAAGGAAGAACTGAAAAGCACTGCAAAGAATGGCAACTTTCTCTTTTATTAATAGTCAGGATTAGACTATGATTTATGCATTTACTTAAATAGTTAATAATATTTAACAATTCAATAAAATATGTATAAAAACTTAAATATAACTTAAACTTAGGCAGCCATTGGTATAAAAAAAATTAATAAAAAATACAAATATATATATATATATATATATTTTTTTTTTTTTTTAAATACCCATCTATATATATATAATAAAATAAAATAAAATGAGACAGACAGGGTTATGCATGTGCATAAAATACAAATTAAATAAAATTAAACAAAATACTTAAAAAATAAATGAAATAAACTAAGACTGACAGGGTTATGCAAGGTTATAAAATAAAATAAATTAGGTAGACAGGTAAAAAAATATGTACTGTTAGATGACAGGATAGTCTTAGTTATGAATTATATATACCACATGATCATTATAATACATGACTTACAGATCAAAAAAATATTTTTTTCCCCATTATGCAATGGTAATAAATAACTCATTTTAAAGATGTCATTTTATGAGCAGATTTCCAGATCGAACTAACACTCGTAAAACAGAATCATGTTCTTCAGTTCATGCCTAAGGCCATAAGAGGAGTGACTGACAGGTCTGACAACTGTTTTAAAGTGACCATCCTAACCAGCACTCTCTGCCATTCCTGTCCGTCTGGCTCTTCTAGTCCATAAATGTGCTCCTGTCTCCTTCAGCAGAAGCATGTCTCGGCCCACCCCGTCTCCGGCTCTTCCTTTTTCAGGACTGAGGTGAGCAGGGCACAGCTGTCAGCTACGATATGTAAAATATATACGCTCACGAACATACGTTTTCCTTTCTTTAGACAGCTGAGATTTACATTCTCTCCTGCAGTCCCATGACAACACCGAAAACAAAACACAGAGAACTAGTGCTTCTGTTTTCCATGTCCTGAAGGCATCGCAAATCCAATTCATAACACATTACACAAACGCACACCTTGTGTTCAAGACCCACAACATCCAGCGAACCCTCAAAGGAGGACTGCAGGCGTATTATTTCCTAGCCTTGTTCTTACACAATACTTTTTTTTCTCCAATGGTTTTGGAAAACAGACATTCGAAAGTGTTCTGACAACACCGACATCAAAGAGCAGCCTGACATCAAAGCTGCAGAGTACAGGAAAGATCAGAGCATCTGCCTCTGTTCACTCAACACTGCCTTCACTGCTAGTCCACAGACTCACCAAAACACACTTCTGCTCCAGTCTGATACATTATTTATTATAGGCATACTCTAATAATCCCTCCACAATGAACTCCCCAGTTCAGACCATTTGCTGACACTAAGACGTGTTAATGTAGAAGTTATGTAGTTGCATTATTTTTTGTTTAGTATTTTTTTTATATATATTACTATTGAAAGTATGCACAAATATATTAAATTAACTTTTATTTGTATAAATTCACTTTTATTTATATATTACTTGAATTTTAGTTATATTTTCTATTTGATTTCTTCTTAATAAATTTAGAATACATAGAATAAACTTTGATTTCACAGAAAGGGTCACACACAGTGTTTTTTGTTATACTATTATAGCATGCATTCATACATTGAAGTAGCTAACTTTTGTATTTTTACATATATTTTCAATTTTAGTATTACTAATTTGATGTGCTTGAGAGAAATATGAGAGAAATATATATATATATATATATATATATATATATATATATATATATATATAGAATACAGAAAAAAAAT
>JAUYWG010000037.1:908592-938045 GCA_034779775.1 Enteromius afrohamiltoni | reverse complement strand
ATACAGTACAAAATTATATTGTTGAAAAAATATTATAACAATTCATAATATGTATTCTGCATTTAATATACATATTAAAGTTTATAAGTAAGATTTAAAGGGCTTTTAAACAAGTTTCTTATGCTCATCAAGGCTGCACTTATTTCTATTTAAAATATAGAAAAAAAAACAGTACTATTGTGAAATATTATTGCAATTTAAAATAATTCCCTAATAATTTATCTAATTATTAATTAACTTAAATATCATTTATTTCTGTGAGGCAAAGCTACATTTTCAGCATCATTACTCCAGTCTTTAGTGCATGATCGATTAGAAATCCCTCTAATATGATGATTTATTATCAGTGTTGGAAACAGTTGTGCTGCTTAAGTTATATATTTTTTTTTGTGATATCAAACGATTAAAGGCAATTAATTGCATCCAAAATAAGTTTGCGTTTACAAAATATATGTGTGCGTGTTGTGTATATTTCTTACGTAAATATAAATACACACATATGCATGTAAATATTTCTGAAAAATATATTATATTTATATATGAAATATATTTATAATTATAATATATTATATAATAATAATAATAATATAATATAAATATATTATATAATTATTCATATATAAATTATATGAATATAAATATAGAAATGCAAATATACTTATATGTACATAAATATACAGAAATCTCATATTCGATTAATCACGATTAATCATTTAACAACACTAATTTTTTTGGAACCTATAAATAAATAATAATAAAAAAAAAGTGTTTATTTAAAAGAGACATTTTAAAAAGTTTTTTTTTTTTAATCTCTCTCTCTTCATTTCTATTTCATGTCAATTATTGCTACTGTGATATTAAAAATATAAAAACAGGATAATTTGCCACGTCCTTCCCTGAAACTGACAAAAACCACCGTCTCACCTCCCAGTCGAAGGTCCTGCAACATCTGTCTTTTTATAATGTGTCACCGTTTCACAGACAGTGCTTTTGAAGACATGTTAATTCAACGGAAGGAAGACTTTGTGGGATTCTGGCATGAAGTCCGAGATGAAACATGGACAGCTGGACCGCGGTGGACACACAGGGGCAAAATTAGTCATTTTTCTTTTAGTGCTTTTAATTACACTACAGAGGAAATTCCTGCAAAGCCCTCAGGGGTGGTGACTTGGCATCGACGAGATGGCAAACTCAAAAAATAGAGTGTTATTTTGGATATCAAAGCGAGCCGAATGTGGGTTGAGAGGAAACCAGGGCCAGACTCATGGGTCTGGGTGGGTTTTTCCACTCGGCCTGACAGAGACACACATTGCCACCGTGGGCTGCAAATATGAAATAAAGGATCTTCAAGGAAAAGTTACTAGCCAGTAAGTGTGCAAATAGTTGCTTTTAACAATTTCTAGCATATCATTTTTGAAAACTGTGGCCACAATTTTCACCAGAGGTCACTATGTGGCTGTGTTGTTGGTGATAGAGTACCTAACGTTATTGGTTGGCAGCATAACTTCACCACAAATGAAATAAATTCCTGGTAAAGCAACCAAAATGGCCAAATCTGACTTAAACTAAATGAATTCTGGTTCAGAAAGCTCACTCTCTCTCACCTGTTGGGACCCCTGACAGACTTCAGGATGTGCAAGTGTGTCTCCGATTTTGATCAGGTGGGGTCCTAACGTCTCCCTTGAGCTCCCTCTTAATACGGCCCCCAGAACCATGAGAGGAGCCCAGGGAGAAGCAGACGAACAGGAAGTGGAGTCTTCAACGTGAGGCAGGAGTAACTTGAGGTGGACCTCTGGGCTGACAAACGCTCCCAAGAGCTTTGCTGACTCCAAACACTGCCAAGAAAAACAACGAAACTGAAAGAAATGCAATCAAAGCCACTAAAACACCCTTGTACAGTTCAAGGGAGCCGTGCGTCAAAACAACCCATTTATGATAACGATGTTTTGGCACATCTTCTAATATTAATACCTAGCTTCAGATATACTTCTTTTAAGCCCATTCTGCTTCGTGTTTGTTGCATCTCTCGCATCTAAAGACGTAAAACACTGCATTATTGATTAAAACAGCTTCAGTGAGATGACGCAGTTATTTTAAAAACTGTAGCACAAAAGTAGTTTTGTCTACAAAATTTTTTTTTTCCCTTCGAGCCAACAATCTCTATATATTTTCTCAGCAAGCCTTATACATGGTTAACTAACTATAAAAACAATTAATAATTTTAATTCAATGTATGATTGGATTAAATATTTTAATATTTTAAATTCTGAGACACTACTGCAGTGACCTCAATGTCTTGGACACGTCCGGCTTCAAAACTGATTTCAAACTGATGTTGCTTTGAAGGAAAGCCTCACTACAGTAATATTGGGAATGTCGAAGCCGATTGGCTGTGCTGGTACCTGTGCTCTGACGTCAGTCTCGGGGTCAGCGCAGGCGAGGTACAGCACACTGAGCAGTGACTGCAGGTGTTGTGTACAGTGGTCTTCAGCATGCAGCAGCAGCACCCGCAGCAGCTGGGCCGTCTTCACTCGCGTCTGCACTAACCAGTCACCGATGTCCCGGCCCACAGCAGGAAGCAGCTTTGACAGATTCCTCACCACCAGCTCCCTGCAGCCCAGCCCGGGACGCTCCACTGTACAAGGAAAAGGAGAAACAATCTCTTATGCTCACCAAGTACATGTTTGTTTGACCAAGAACACAAAGATACAATAAAATAACACTTTTCTATTTTAAAATGTAATTTATTCTTGTTATGCAAGGCAGCATCATTAGTCCAGTCTTCAGTGCATGATCCTTCAGAAATCAGGCAAATATGCTCATTTGAAGAGACGTTTCATCCATTTTGAGAATAGTTGTGCTGCTACGGGATACGTACCATATTTTTAAGGAGCATTCCTTGATGAATAGTAAGCTGAAACTGAAATCTTCTGTAACGATGAGTTGTTTGTTAAAATGCAAACATCTGGCAAACCATACTTTCACTTCAAGTCTTTCTGTACTCTCTCTACTTTTCTCTCAATAAAAGCAGAAAATAAATCTATATCAAATCTAGCATCTGCCATCCCAGCAAGCTTCACTCATGAAATATCCCTTAACTAGATCAGGCCTGTGGGGCTTTTATTCTAGGACAAGACAGCTGAGCATCAAAGTCTGTTGAAGGGATAAGTGGGGGCTACAGTACCTCTAATGTTATTTAAGGGTTTCATCTAGAGTTTAAATATCTAATATTCATGTTTAATTTCCACAACATCATTTTTTAGAAAAGAAAGTCATTACGAGATTAGTTTGTCCTACCTCCAGATGTGTAGAGGACAGGAGCAGGCAACTGAAAGTCCATCTTATCCTTCAGATCATCCTCGTTCTCCTTCTCCCATTGAGATCCTACTTGTTTCCATAAGTCCTCAGCAAGAGACCTGAATCAGTTCATTTATAAATACCAAAATTTCCATAAGACAAGACAAAATGTTTCAACAAAATGCATTTTCTCAAGGAAATTGATTCTTATATGTAACAATGTAGACATTTAGCAGACTCTTTTGATGTCCAAATGATGTCATTATTGGTAAATATTTTAAAAAGTGTTACACAAGATGTATTTATTTTATATCTTTTGGACTTTCTATTTATCAGCGAATTGGGGAAAAAAAACCCCTAGATTATGGTTTCTGCAAAAATATGATGCATTGCACTGACAATTATAAAAATTGTTTCTTGAGCAGCAAATCATACAAGGGCGATTTCTGAGAGATCATGTGACCCTGAAGACTGCAGTAACGATGCTGAAAAACACAGGAAGTCATTTTCTTTTTACTCCGTATTTTTGGAGCTACTAAACCTTAACCTTTTATTCACGGTTTATACATTTACCCGAAATGTACTAGTTTTTATGACTTTAAAAAGCTTGGAAAACAATGTTATTCCCATGTTATCACCTGATTTCAGGGATCTCATCGCTGAGGCTGCTCAGAAGCAGCGGGGTTAGTTTGTGGAAGTAGGAATATCGGTCCGGCAAACGGAGAAGCCAATCACCCACGACTACAGTAACAGCCCTCCTCACCTGAACACATCAGCACAAGAATAAACCATTCCCACGTGGAAAACCCCCCACCACCAATCAGTCTTGTAAAACAGGAAGCATATTTCATATTTAGCAAAAGATTTTCCTGGAAGGATTCCAAAGAGAATAATTTATTAACACGTCTTTGCCTGTTATTGACTAATTTGTCAGTGAAGCGGCTAGCTGCTTACCCGTGGAGAGTCGTCAAACAACCTCTGTGCCAAGTGGGACAAAACTTCATCTACATTCTTGCCTGCGCTGTGCTGAATGACTGCGCCAATGGCCTGCGTGACAGACACCCTCACTTGGGAATGCTGGTGAGAAATCGTCTGCAGCAGGGGCTTCAGAAGACTCTCAGCCTGCAGGTGGAAATGATCTGAGAGAGACAGACAGACAGATGTATTACGATTACACAGGAGTTAAGTGGCAAGCAGGGCTTGGATGGGTTGAGGCCCATGGCCCACTCAAATACGAGTGAAAAAATGTTGCAGAGATTATTTGGTAATTCTTACAGTAGCTCTGAATGGCGCCAAACATATTCCCAACACTTCTTGTAAACAAACAAACAAAAAAAGCTATTTGGAAGAAATGTGGTTTTGTGGTTTTCCCGCCGAGATGTTTTAATGTTTGCAAGCAAAGAAAAATGACCATAAATATTAGTACTGTAATTTAAAATGTTATTATATGAAATAATTATAATAAGAAGAACAAGAACATGCCGCCTAAACCAAACTACAATCTCTGGCATTGTTATAATTAATAAATACACTCGCCAAGACTTCTTACTCTCATTTGGAAAAGTGTTCATTTTAAGTCCTGGTCAGGGTCATAAGTGACAACAAGTGGCTACCATGACAACCAATCTATATATATATATATGTCTGTATCTTATCGACAGCTTATAGGCCCCACTTACCAGGAATACTCTGTGCAACGCTGATGGCACATTTGCAGCTCTCTTTCTTAACCTCAGCAAAGGGATCCGTGATGGTTCTTTGCAGAATCTTGATTATGTCATCCAGGTAGGGTGCAAGGTGTCTCCCGCACACCTCCAGCACCAGAGACAGCGTCTCCATCAGAGCCAGCCTGAGCTCCTCCGCCGGCTCCAGGATCTCCTTCCCGCCCAGCCTCTGCACCAACGCGGGCATCAGGTAAGGCAGAGCGTCTTCTGGTTTTGGGACAGCTCTGATAAAGCCTGTGATGATCTGAATCGCCGTGTCTCTGCATGTCTCCGCGGGGTCCGAGAGACATTTTAGCAGCGCCTTCAGCAAAGCGGCGAAAAGCTCCTGCAGCGCGCCGCTGGACAAGCGCTGCTCGACGGTTTCTCTCTTCACCGCGTCCAGAGCTCGCCTTCTCGCGCTTTTGTTGTCGTCGTTTAAACAGTTCAAATGACGAGCCAGAGATTTTAAAACATCCGCTGCAGCTCGCTCATCACCGGCGGCCGCCATTGCTGCTTCACACGTGTGTTTGTTGTTGCTGGAAACTGGTCGTCATGGCGATTGTTGCCACTACGACTGTAGATTGCGACAGCTTAGATTGCTTTACGGTAGCTATTCCTTCAAAACAGTTCAACTTTATTATACTTTGAGTGCATGTTCAGAACAAGCTTTACTTCCACAGAGACAAAAATAACACGGGGATTCAATAATATTACACATACAGAAAACATACAACCATTTTCAAAAAGTAGTGTAAAAACAAATACGTGTGTGTGTTATTAAATAATAATATCATGCATGCTTTTTTAAAAATAAGTATTTATTATTTTGTATTTAACAATAACACTAATCTTGCCCCTCCATGCAATTTAAATAATACATGAATAATGTAAGAAAAAATCTGCTTATTATTCCCCAGTCATGCATTTTTTATGTTCCATAGCTACATAAGCGCAGTCATGTGTGCATATAAATGACAGTTCAGTCACAAAACATCACTGTTCCCAGAGGTCAGCTCTGTGATCTACAGCGTGAGAAAGCATGCGTGCTATTCTGAGTGACGCACAGACTCACGACGACGCTGATTGGCTGCATCCGCGTATTACGGAAAATAAACAAATAATTTTTAAATAAACATAACATCCTCGATCCATCAACGTCTACGTATCAGTTACAGCTCTTTTTCAGATCTTGTAAATTACGTATTTCGTGGCAGACCGCTATTGCCAGCGTCCAATCGGGAGACGGATTGACGTCATAGCGCTCGCGAGCAGCAGGACCAAACAAGCAACATCCCAGAGCGCGACCCTGCATCTCCGCCTCATAACGGTAAGACAAATTAACGGTAAATACGCTGACACGCGTCTGTTTTTAGCCTGATATACCGACAGACGCGGTTTTCGGGATGATAAAGGGCTAAAGCCATTCACACGCCGCATAGGTTTGTGTCTAGGAGCGAATAAGCGGTGATGAAAGCGTAAACAGGTGATCACGGAGGGATGCTCCGACACACCGACGCGTCGTTTATCACGCACGACTGAATGCGGTACCGGTTTTGCAAACGTACACGTCGAAATTGAGGATTGATGCGACAGTTGCCGGTGATCTTTGAACGCTTGATGTGAATCTGTGGCGGAAGTGAATTGTAAATATGCAACATACAGAAGAATGGCCTGTGTCATCATCAGCAGCATCACTTTTATTTAGTCATAATGGCATGTCTATCTATCTATTTATCTTTTATCTATCTAGGCACTTTGTTTGCGTATTGTTTGACAGATACATAAATATTGCATATATTGTGGGTTTCATTGATCAGGCAGCAGGCGAGCTTATCATTTGAGAGAACAAGTTACACAGACTTAAGGAAGAACATCTCTTCTTCCCCCCCCCTCCTTCGCTCTTTTCTCCTGCAGCAGTGATAAAAGATAAGATGGCCACCTCCTCCTCCAATCTGGAAGAAGACGAAAGTCTGAAAGGCTGCGAGGTTTTCGTGCAGAAACACAACATCCAGCAGATCCTCAAAGAGTGCATCGTCAACCTGTGCATCGCCAAGCCTGAGCGGCCTATGAAGTTCCTGCGGGAACACTTCGAGAAGCTGGAGAAGGTGCGTTACTCTTACTATATCTTCTGTGCCCATGCTTGTTTTTGTAAAGGTCGTGCATGTACATTGGAAAAGGTGATGGTTAGGGATATGGGCTGCTGGCGCAAAGGATGTGGCTTCATTCCCATGGAGCTGGAGAAGTTGGAGCTGGAGAGTTGTTGAGATCATTGCCGTCCCATTTGGCCTGGCACTTAACCTCAGGATGCTCCTGGGAGATTGTTCTTGTAATGAACGTATTGTATATTGCTTTGGTTGAAGGCACTGCCGATGCAGTGTTAATGAATGCCTTCTCCTTCCCTCAAACATCCACGATCATTAACTGTCATTGTGTTAGCGCTCATAGCGAGGATGATGTTCTTTATGTGTCTTAATTATTGGCAAGTGAATCACAATAGACAGATACCAAACTTATGAGGAATAATTGCATGTTTTAGAACGAGAAATCATTGGTTTCTGTAACGCTTCTTTGATCGGTTCCTGGTGCAGCTGTGGAGTGTGTGAACTGAGTGGACCGCACACTTTATCAGGATCTTGGAAAAGGGTTCACTTGCTGGTTTCAAAAACAGATTGTGGATGTAGTAGGGCTTTTATAGATTTTATAGCAACTGGGCATAACGACCTGTTAAACACATTTGTTTGTATGTTGAATCAGCAGTGAACTCTATCCTGGAAAACTCTAAACTGGAAAAGGCTTGCACTGAGATATCTTAAAATACATTATTGCCATTGTTTGGTCTTAAAATGCTCACGGATAATGTAAGACATGTTTCTAAAAATTCTTAAATGTCCTAAATTAGGCTTTACCTAATTCCTAACCAGAAAGTTTAAGGATAAAGAAAAAAAAAATAAAAATAATTAATTTAAATTAAAAAAATATATTACAATTTCTACTTTATTAGATATTTTAGAACTTGGCATAAATACAAAAAACTTTGTATTCCTGTGGCATTTAATTTATTTAAATTTTTTGCATTTATTTATTTAAATAATTTTAAGAAGTATTTATTACACAATTTCCATGTTTCTTTATATGCTTTGGTAATTTATTAATATAATATCTGTTAAAATCTAGGCTAATTAATATGCGATCTTAGCCAAGTATTCATATAATAATATAATAATATTTATCTATTTAATACAGTATACAAACAATATTTATTTATTTGTCAACTATGCCAATATTTTGCCCTTTCGATATCGGCGTTATCAGGCTTACGCTGTTACATAGAGGTTAGCCAATCACATAAATAATAAAAATGACACATATAGAATATATCCCTTTTTAGTCCAAATATGCAATATTTTTATGCTTTTATTTAATAGATAAGGCAGTATCTGTTCAAACCATATCTATTTATTTATTAATTAGATATTGTCAAAATTTAATATTACTGTTTTATATTTAATTATATTTTAATGTTTCATTAATCCTGTGATGCAAAGCTGAATTTTCAGCATTATTACTCCCAGAAATCATTCAAGGCAATGTTGCAAACCGTACATATCGTGTAACATACTTCTCATCACTTTTGGTAAATATAATGCATCCTTGCTCCAAAAAAACCCCTGAACACAAACGGTAGTCCACTTTTAGTTAGAGCGACTTTAATGAGCCGCGATTGCTATGAAGAACTGTAATCAACATGCACGTCCCCCCTCAAAAAAATAATTAGGAGGCATGCTGATGCTTTTTGATGTCGTTGCCCAGTCCCAGACTTTGTGTACCGACCGTATGAAAGTCACAGCAGTCATTCGTTTAGCTGGAGGTGCCAGTAACCGCATCCACACTCAGCAGCAACTAAACATCTTCTTTGATCATGTGCTCCAGGAACAACAGGCTTTTTCAGTCTGGCAGACGCTTTGGGCGCAGGCTTTTGTTAGGAATGTGTTTCTGCTGAGCTACTGTTGGTTTAGGTAGAGCATCAAACAGCCGATGGGATTGTCTATTCATAAGACATGATCAGATGGGCTGATATTGAGCGCAGCACAAGACTGTCTGTCCTTGTCTTCTCCTCATGATGAGAGCTTGTGTTTTTGGGGTCGTTTAGTGTCATCAGAGACGGAGCCGCCGGGTGAACGATGTTTACTGACCCACTTGCGTTTTAGTCATAGATGGGGTTTAATTGCTCACACATTCTCTCTGTCTGGCACCTTCTGTTCATTTAGAAAGAGATGAAATTCCACAGGCTGCTAAAGGATAACGCCGTGTTTGTCCTCTATTCTGAATGCTGTGTCTATAAAAACTGTGCTGGATTAAAATCGTTATGTAGGGTAGAGGGCGGCACGAGGGTGAGCAAACGATGACAGGATTTTACTTTGATCTTTTTAAATGTACTGATGTTACTTAGGGATACAAATCTTCATGTCAGCTAGAGCAATATTTGGTCCAACTGAGATTAGCATCAACCAATAACTTGCCCTCTTGCACCAGTTGCATACTAATGCCAGTATGTAGCCAGTAGGGTTGCCACGGTTCACAAAACCCACGGTTCGGTTTGTATCACGGTTTTCGGTTCTGCACTGTCCTTGTTATTTTTTCTTTTAATCTTTAACACTCCAGAAATGTACTTCAGCATATGACATATAGCTTAATCTTCCACAATTTAGGATACAGTATTAAAAAAGTTATATCATGTACTGATTTATAAACTGAATTATATGCGTGTTGCACAATACTTGCATACAGTCGCAGTTCTATCTGTTGTTTTATTTCCTCTGTCATCGGAGGTAATAGAGCGCGGATCGGGCCACATTTTTCTGTCCGAGCCCGGCCCGCGTCCGAATTTTTTTTTCATACTAATGACGCATGCACTGTTTTTGTGTGGAAAGCCCGCTTTTATTAAGAAACTGTAGGAAGGCGTTCGGAAATGTCAACAGATGTGAGCATCAGCGCACACGGGGCAAAAAGTGCCGTTTAACACAGACGCACGTTCACGCTGATGTGACAGAGCCCGAGCATCCTTTCTAAATATCTGTCCGAACCTGGTATCCATCCTCTTATAGGTAACATGAAATCCAAAATGACGCTGGTGCATCCTCCAACTCCCGGACAGCCTTCCTTTTCTCTCCCACTTGTCATTTCTACACATACCGTATTGTGACCTGCAGCACTCACTCCACACCGTAGACGCCTCAATTCTTTCGCGTGAAAGGGAAACACACTGACGTCACATACGGGGCACGAGGCTACATTGCGCTTGTCATGAACCTTTGAACCGTGCGACGCATGCATGCACCGAACCGAGACAAGCCAACCGAATTTTTTTCATGAACCCCTAGTAGCCAGCCGATGATACAAATAAAAATGAAATGTTGCACAAAACATTTTTTTTTTATTTAGTCTTTTTTTATTTAGTTATTATTTAAAATGTGACTGCATAGGCATTTAGAATGTTTCTTCGTTCAGAAGTTTTTAATATTGTGGGCATTATTGTTGATGAATGAACAAATACATAAATATCGTTGGATATAAAGAATTGTAAATAGCAGAACAGGTGACGATCTTAAATGGCATTTTTACTGCAGTAATGGAACATAAGGATTCTCTGCTTCAGGTCAATCTAATGTTCTAGTTATAATAAGCTCAAATGATCTCAAATGATATATCTTATTTTATATTTGAGAATCTGAATCGATGCATTGATGAGCAAGATGATCTTAATGGGCATATCGCTTTCTGATTTCACAGATTTCAGAGTACATTTGGACTCTTTCTGTGTTATTTCACAGACAGGCCTGTTGATGGCTGTCTAAAGCTTTAGAGAGAGCATGTGTGTGGCATGTGCCCAGCTGTTCCTTTGCATCTGCCTGCCTTCACTTTGGTATTTGTGCCTTGGGATGTTTAAGAGGGAGACGTTTATGCCCTTTTACAAACACTTTATCCATTATAATCCTGTAAAAGTTTTAATTGTGGAGTTAACAGACTGATATCAGATTTATAGGGGCCAGAATGTCATAAGAGCAGAAGTGCCAAAACTTTTTTTTTACGACAAAAGGCCAGAAAGCAAACTTGATTGAGAGAGGGGGGGCATAAATGTAGGCTAAATGTTGCATAATATCTAATTTTGTTTCCATATAATTTCCATATAATATATATATATATATATATATATATATAATTAACCACAAACATTAAAATTTGTAATCATAGTTGAGTCCCCAAATTAATTTAGAAACAACATAAAGACGGTATGTTATGATTGTATATGTTTAATGGCATCTTATATCTCTGTAGCAAATAAAATGTGTAAATATTACCATTCAACGTTAACTGATTAGCCTTAATTATTACCGAACATTAAAAGTATTACATCAATCTTCACATTAACCAATTAAAATGCATTTAGCTGTGGCTTTTAGCATATCGTGTTTAGATGTCAGTTTATTTTGCACGCTTATTTTTACAATAAATTACTGGTTTATCATTTGGCTATTGCATAAAATAATAAATATATTTATGTATATATGTGTATGTATAATATATATAATCAGGAGTCTGATGTATATGCCGTGAATGTACTGATTGTGCCCTCACATCTTGTTTCACACACACGCACACATCATTTGTGCTGTGGCACGCAGCTTTATTGTTCTTCGCTCTTTCATACGGGAATCTTTCACTGTCTCTCTTTGACTCTGCCAGTGAAATCTCAGTGCTGCTGTGTCTGCTTTCTGCGCTCACAGTAGGTTTCGGTCTTTTAGATTTTATGATCTGTAATCGTGATTTGTAATGGTCGTTTCACCCTCTCATCGTCCACTGTTTTAACTCTGCACAGGTTTTTGTGTGTGCCCTGTGCGATGGAAATGAAGTTCCAGAGGGTCACAAGCCCCTCGATGTTTTTAAATGGATGTTTAATCTTACGTATCGTTCGCTTCCTCTCTTCACAGGAAGAATGCAAGCAGATCATGGCCCGTCAGAAGTCCAACTCGCAGTCGGACTCTCACGATGATGAAGTGTCTCCTCCTCCTCCAAATCCGGTGGTGAAGGCCCGGCGCCGGAGAGGTGGGGTCAGTGCCGAGGTCTACACAGAGGAGGATGCTGTCAGCTACGTCAGAAAGGTTAGAAAAGCAGATACGGTTTGGATCGTTTAGCCGTTGCAGGTTTAAATAAAACTGAAGGTACATTTGCATTATTTTCAGGTGCACTGTTTAGGATGTTTTCGTTTCGTCTCAGTTACCCCTGGGTCACTGCTGTGTTTTCACATTAGTTTTTCTCTTCTTGAGATATGGCTTTTCTGAGTGAAAGACAATATTCAGCAGAAAATGATGCAGGACTGGATGTGGATTTTGGATTTGGTTGAATGGTTAGGCTTTATTGGTTAATGTTGCTATCCTTTTCTGCTTAGGATATCATGTACTGATGAAGTGTACACAATAATAGGAACATTTGTAAGCATGTAAATAAGGTTAATTGTTATTTTAGTGTCATTTAGCATTATTTTATACTATTATAACGTTTATTATTTTTAATTATCTTTTTAATTTATTATGTTATATTTTAATTTTTTTTTAATAAATAGGTTATTTTAGTTCTTTAGTAATTGTTTCATTATTTCAATATTGTTATTTAGCTTTTTTTTCTTCAGTTTTAGTAATGTTCAATTTAAACCTAATTCATTTCAGTTAGTTGCCATGTTTTTACATTTAGGTTTTTTTATTTATTTATTTTTATTTTTTTACCTTTTCCTAAAACGACCTAATTGTTTATTCTATTTTATTTTATTTTCTATACCTTACATAACTCTGTATTTCTCATTTGATTTTATATATATACATTTTTAAATCCGTGCATAACCCTTATTTTATTTCATTTTAATTTAATGCAGCTCGTCAGTGAACAATGTATTCAGTCATTATTCAATGGTATACTAAAAATCCATATGAAAAAACATACTTTTCACAGTTCTCAGGTCAAATATTTATGCAATTGAAATGCGATTAATTTCGATTAATTAATTACAAAGCCTCTAATTAATTTGATACATTTTTTTAATCGAGTCCGGGCCCTAATCATAATCTAATCCTGAACATAAATAAGAAGAGTGTCATTCTTTGGAGTGCTTTTTAGTTGTGACTTCTAAATTTAGTAGTAAAAGTGTCCCCCCACACACAAATCATTTTTAATACAATAATAGACTTATAATGTTAATTTGGTTTTTAATAAGTAGCTATATAAGGCACAATTTGCTAAAGAAACACTAAATATTAAACATTGCATAACCGTTTGTGTTATGAATATGAATGATTACTCTTGTTGAAGAGAGCTGTGTTTACAATTCTCTAAAGCAATACAAATTCCTGGTATGTGATTAAATGAGGAGATCAGAAAGGATCTTTTCACTTGGTCCAGTAAAAAAACCCCATCTTCTATAGCAACACCTCAGCAGCTGCTTAGTAACATCGATGGTAAATACTAATAATTTGTTTCATGAGTGGTCATGTTTCTTTGGCTATAGGTCATTCCAAAGGACTACAAGACAATGACTGCCCTGGCCAAAGCCATCTCTAAGAACGTGCTGTTTGCCCACCTGGATGACAACGAGAGAAGGTAGATGCACATCTTCGGAGGTTGTTATTAGCAGGCTACGCTCACACTGTCATTGTTTGGGAATGACATCCACCTTTGCTTATAGGTGTGAGTTTGAAAATTTCCTTTTCACACAGCAGCTTAAGTATCAAAGAATAGTGATGTCCTGAACAGACTCGTTTAGTTGATGTGTGATTTCATCTATCAAATCTTGATTAACCAACAACATATGAGTTGCACACGTGCCACAAAACTGGTGAAGAGAGTTGATCACTCCTGTGATGTTACAGACAACTAGTTGTCCAGCAGGCCTACGGTTCTGTTCACACATACTTGAAAACACAGTTGGAAGTCCAGATCATTTATGGGTGTGTTTTTGATTACAGAATGCAGTTGTCACTCGTGTAAATAACTGAAATGTGTGTGAACTCAACCATATTAACGACTCGCGTGTATATTCTGCTGCTGTGTGAATGTGGCCTAATAGTAATTCTTATTGGCCTTACGCACTGTAAAGGGTCAGGAGTGACAACCGCATTTAGATTTGTTAATGGAGCCCCGTGCTCTTAAAGGTTGCCATGTCCACTTATTATACGCAATGCACATTAAGCGCCATTCAGCTTGCTGTTTGGTCTCCAGTTCATGAAATTAATAAAGCAAAAGATCACAATATTTTACCATGTGGCTTATTTCCAAAATAATGTGTTTGGGTTTAAGTTTGTTATGGGTTCTTTCTTGCTTTATATTTTTTTTAATTAATTTTTCTGGCAACACTGTGTTAAAACGTTGCCTGTGATGTTTTGCACTGCTCACACAGAAAATATTTGTGTTTAAATGCATCATTATCAGCTAGTTGTTCACTCGCTGTGTAAAATTTCTGTGAATGCGGTTGCCATACCTCGACTTTTTAGGAGTCCTGCCTCCCTTCATTGCTGCTCCTATGCCCGACAAGCCATGGGGCCACACATCATGTTCTCACGCAATGAAAAATACACAGCAGAGCAAGGATGAAACTGAAAACATGCCAACAAACAGGAGTGAGCAGGGTATACATCTGGTATAAAACAAAGTCCCAGCTTTCAAATTTCATTTCTTAAAAGAAATGCAACAATAAATATAGTTTCGTGACTGAGTGCTGTTACAGTTGAAGCGGCACATGAACTGATCATCTCTCCGTAGTTCTAGTGTGAAATAAACATGAATGAACATCAGAAGATGTCTTGTTTCGACTGCGGAAAAAGACATCAAGCAAAATTAAATGATTTGTTTGGCAGATTCTGCGTTATGATTGGTCAGATCAGCTGTCAATCAAACTCCCTGCAAAAGGTCTGTTCAGTTGTAAAATGTCACGAAGCTGCAGTGTGTATGCGGCCATGATAAAGCCTTATGAATGGGGTCGTGATGTTAGCAGCTTGTTTCTTGTTTTCAGCGCCGGCCTTGTGTGCGTTTGGAGGGGTGTGAGTCGTGTCAGAGGGGCTTGTGACTAGCCACTGTATTCGCTCTGTTGCTCTCGTCGCCATGGCAGCCCGCATCGAAATAAAACAAGGCATTGTGTCTGAGCGTAGTGGAAAGTGTGTTTTAATGTGGGTGTGGGGAAGTAGCGTTGCTGGGATTGTTTCATTTTGGCTTTCGAGTCCGGGAGATGCCACAAGCCCTAAACAACAACCAGCAGAAAAAAGCCTCTCCCAGTCCACCAGGAATTTCGCTCAGGTTGCTCCGTCTTTGTGTACGGAATACGGTTTCATTGCTGAGGAGAATCCATTATCCATACAGATCCACCATGAAGGGAACAAACTCTCAGCTTTCTGCTTTTAAAGCCTCTGTGAGAACACACGAAACGGCCCAAACGCTCAAAACATCCTGTCTGCGCTCAGCTGGAAATTCACCACACTTATTATCAGGCCTTCTTGCCAGGGACTGCAGATGTGCGTTATCGTGTTTTAGGATTGATATCATTTCTTTTGGCTGTTGTGAATACATCACAGTCGCCATTCATCAGAATTACAGGCAAATTTAGTTGAAAGAGAGTTTTGTGTGATTGTGTGCAGTGCATCATCTTCAGGCGAGGCTTAGCTTGTCATTTCTCTTCTGAAAGCTCCAGAACGCTCTTTATATTTCTGACTCAGATTCGTGGAGAACATTAATGTTGTTTCTATGGTTACTGAGCCTTTGCTCCTGGCACAGGCCCCGCACAATGTCCAATTATCTGCATGTGTGTCTGTGATGCTGTCAAAGCAACAGGCTGGATGTGGTCACACCGAATATGACTCTGCGGTATCTGGTAAATGGCAGGATAATAACATTATGTCAGCATCATTTCATTGATTTATAGAATTATGGTAATCTGACATGTAGCAAATGCATTAAGAGCAGTTTATTTGCACTACACACACGCACATATTGTTAAACTTTGAGGTCAGTACGTTTTTCAGAAAGAAAGAAGGACATTAAATGTACTCTATATGTACACAAAATATTTACATTTTAGATAAATGCTGTTTTGAACTTTCTATTCATCAAAGAATCCTGAAAAAAAATATCAGTGTTTCCACAAAGATATTAAGCAGCTCAACTGTTTTTTTTTCAGTATTAATAATAAATCAGAAAATCAGCCTATTGGAATAATTTCTGAAGAATCATTTTGACCCTTTGCATCACACAAATAAATAATTAATAGATTATTTTAATACTTTTTTTTTTAAATTACAAAAACATATAGATATAGATGACAGATATAGCTTTTATTAAAATCAGCATTAAAACTAAAACCATTAAAAAAAACATTGGACTGAAATAAAAAAATAAAAATAAAAAAAGCCACATTCCAATTTGAATTTACCTTAAAATTAGCTAAAATAACTACAATTAAAACTGAACTAAAAAAAATAAAAAATAATAATAATCAAAACTGTTTGGACTAAATAGAAACAAAAAATGCCCCAAAATGTACATTTATATTTTATATTTATGATTAAAAGTGGAACATGTAAAAACAAAAAAGTATTTCAAAATATTAAAAACTATAATAGTATGTCATTGATGCACTAAAATAGCACTGATCCAAAAAGAAAACATTTATTTTAAATTGTAATAATTTTACAATATTACTGTTTTTTTTTTTTTTTCTCTTCCTGGGTGAACGTTGAACCTTGCCTTTGTCAGTTCTTTAACAGTAAATCTTACTGATACCAACCATTTGAATGTTCGATAACTTAAGTTTTTTAACATTTTAATTAAATCTAAAACATAGATTTTTCGATTTCAGTCTTAATCTATAGCCACTGCTACACCCTTACATTTGTGCACAGTGCAGTGAGTGAACTCAAAACGCTATGGCATAGGTGAGTGGGAGTCTATGCTTTGCGAATGTAATCACCACTGGCACAGATTTGGCTCTTGGCTCTTGCAGGCATGCACACATATGGCCATATATAGTAGAACATGCCATACACTGTTTGCTTTATTATGCTGCAGTCAGTTAGAGCTTCTTGTTATGATCACTGCAGGCACACAGGCAGATGTAATCACAGCTGGAGCTAAACATTACAGCTAGATGGCAGATAATGTAAGGGAGTATCTGGCATGTGGCATAGCCCACCCTAGGGTCCACCCTACAGGTTATTTGTTGACTGGTGTGGTTTTGTTGCCATGGCAAATAAAACTGGTTACCTCATGGTGGTATGGGAATAGCTCATTGGCAAATTGAAAGCACAGTCTGATGCTGAACCTGACCTTGGGAGTCAAGCCTCAGCCTGAAAGATGTGCGAGTCATCGTAAGAAGCTGAATAACAATATTCATTCACAAAATACAATTCATTTCTATTCTACTTTAAGTAGAAATCTATCTTTCTTTTTAAGTTTTCACATTTATTTAAATAGTACTAATTGCAATCCAGAAATGCAATTCATAGATTTTTTTTCTTTTGCACTCATGTCTTAAATACTTAAATGTCTTAAAATCATGTCTTAATAGGGAAACATGAATTTAAAAAAATCTACATAAAATAAAAAACACATGGCACATTTTAGTAATGTAGTATTATTTACTACTGTAAGAATTTGAGGGTAAAAGTTATTAATTTAAAAATATAAGTAATATTGCATTTACATATCATTAAATAATTTAAATTCTTTTTCTTTGTGCAAACTTTCTTTCTCTTTATTTTGATATTATTTAATAATATTTATTGCACTGCTGTATGAATTTAGGGGTAAAACTTTCAACTAAAAATGAGATTAATCTTAAACATATTTAATATAGTAAAGTAATACTTCAATACGTTTTTTTTTTTTTTTTTTACCTAAAATGGGCTCCATTTTCTTTTTTAGTAAACTTTTTTTCGTCTCCACCATTAGTCACCATTGACTTCCATAATTTTTTTTCCTACTATGGAAGTCAATGGTGACCAAAAACAGCCTGGTAACAAGCTTTCTTCAAAATATCTTCCTTTGTGTTCATCAGAACAAACTAAATCGTACAGGTTTAAAACTCCTCGAGGGTGAGTAAATGATGACAGAATTTTCATTTCTGGGTGAACTATTCCTTTAAGGGGTGAAACGTGACCTGCTTCTGACAGCTTTTTTGAGGTTCAACTTATTATTTTCAGTTTATGTGTTATTTTGATTGTATCATACGTCTTTTAATTGCTTTGTCCCAATGCACTCTCTATTTTTAATCTATTTTCACTATATTTTAAGTTGTCCGTGGTGAGTAAAATACTGTGTAAAATGAATGACTATATGTACATACTATATAATTAGGGTTAGTATTTATTGTTTGACCTAATGTTACTTGCATGCAATTATTAAGTTATTTTACCCACAAACACAAATGAACTATGAAGCTTCAGAGCCTTGTTTTCTAGCAGTGTCCCCTCTGCGGCCCCAACTTTTCCTCCTTTTTGCACAGGGGCCCTGCAGCATCTCAAACAACAGAGCTTTGTGTTCTAATTAAAAACCAAAATACCAGCAATCAGCGGTAACGAGCGCTTGAACTGCCTAGAACCACAGCTACTGTACCTACAGAGACGTTGTATTGTGCGCGGTTTTGCATACACATTTCTGCACGTACATAAAATAAATCGCCTACGTCATGCTTTCTAGAATTAGACTGATAAGCTTGTGGAGATTAGCATGTAAAATAATGTTTTCTTTGTATAACATCATCACAGCTCCAAAGCACGGGGAACATAATGCGGTCAAATGCAATAAAAGCATGGTTAGTTTGATTTTAAACCGTTTCGATGTCTCCTGATAACTCGTAGTCGCTTTATCGTGTCCAAACACATCTGTTCAGCGCCCTTTTATAATGTTAACCTGCTCTCAGCATTATGGCTATCTGGTTTCCTGCTCATATCTGATATAAACTTCACACCGTGATTGTGGGGAACAGCTGTTTCACCCACCTGCGGACCAGACAATACTATTAAAAATGACCTTTAAAGTAGACAGTCACGCTTTTGTAACGCTAGCTAGTGTGGCTATTGAGTTTCATATGCGCTTCAAGAAAAGGTGGATTATGAAGTTTGTAAAAAAAAAAAGCCAGAAACGGTTCAAATAAAAGTTGGGATATTTGTAAATAACAAAGAAAGACAAATAAGCTGTCTCTGTGCAGACTGAGTGACGTGTGGATGGATTGATCTGTCTCTGGAGAATCTCAAGTCTGTCGTCACATGTGCGCGTTAGCTATCTTCTTCAGTCATGCAGGTAATTAATTGGATTTTACAATTTCTGAAGACATTTCTATAAAAATGTGATGCTTGCCTGTTCTGGCAACACATTCTCACCCCCAACTTTTTGGCCTCCCTCTTTCTTTTCGACATTGCTTTAAAAAAGAAACCCTGTGAAAAGGTACTTGGAGTTTTATTGACATGATTTAATTTAATTATATTGCCATTTTTGCATATTAGGGATGTAATGGTATTGTAAATACCGTCGTATCGCAATATACATTTTTTTTCTATACTACCGTGTCTGCATGACTCGATAAAACGATAGGTCTTCTGAGAAAGGTTTGGTCAGTCGAATGGAGCGAACGGGAGGTAGCGGGAACTACAATTCCCATCAGCCCAAGCGTGCCCATCATCTGTTGTCAATACAGATCAGTGTTGCCAACTTAGCGACTTTGTCTCTATATTTAGCAAGTATTTAGACCCCCTTGGTGACATTTTTCCCCTAAAAGCGACTAGCGGCAAATCTAGAGACTTCTTGGACAAACCTCAGCGAGTCTCCGGTACTGCCGCGCGAGCTCTTGTTCTCTCGGCGTGCGTGCACACCTCTCTCTGCGTCTGTTCTGTTCAGTGAGCGGCTGAGAGGAGCAGGGCTTTTAGTTAAAATAGATATTATGTTGCTTCTAACTCTATTTTACATGCAAATAGAGCCAAAATCACAGCATAGTCATTGTCTATATCTTATGTGTACTTGGTTTCAATATTATGAATTATAAATATCATTATATAATTATAAACGATTATAAATAAGGATTTTAATCTAGATGAACATCTTGTAAGGTAACAGAAACCATTAAGTGGGGTTGATAACCCTAGGGCTCGGGAGCCTGTCGAATCATAACCTAACCAACCCCTGTCCCTATACCTACAATTGGTCAATAAAACAGAAATGATAACAGACAGATACAACTACATCATTTGTAGTCGTCATAATTAAGTCATAATTTGTACAGAAAGTATTAATATTCCAAGGCAAAATGATTGACTTGTGACAGGATCAGACATGATCTGATTCTTCCCTTAATGTAAATCTATTACTCTTTCCCATTTTCCCTTCATCAATTATAATCATGCAGTGTTTAGAATTAATCAAGAGAGCATCTCTTCTTAAAAAGCTGCACAATTTGAGGTATTTTGTTATTAGCAGCAATTATGTACAGAACGAGTTGTGCACCAAAGCTAAATCAGCTCCACTAATAATATGCTGCTTATTATCTTTGGCTGGGAATGGTATGAACATGCACTGCTATTATTTTTAGTTCATGTGGGCTTGTTGGTACTTGTGTTCGCTCTTATAATTGCATTTTGTACTAGCAATAAATTACCAAATGATAACTAAAGGTTTCCATTATGTATGAGCACAGATTTTTCATCCTCGTGGCACAATTATAGAGATTACTTTGATTTACAGTATCTAGCTTTAGCCGTCAAATCATGGCGTGAAGCTGCGTGCCTCTGCCTGCCCCGAGCACACGGATGGTGTTGGGTTTTCAGAGAGCTCTACCGTGCAGACACTCGTTCTGAAGCAGGTCACAATGTGGCACTGCTAAAGTACACGAGATGATTCACTTCACTTTAGGATTTCTTTAAAAACAAATTAATACTTTTATTGAGCAAGAATGCATTAAATTGATACAAAGTAACAGTAAATACATATGTTACGTATTATTTATATTTCAAATGCATTCTGTTTTTCTTAACTTCCCGTTTATCAAAGAATCCTGAAAAAATATGGGGAAAAAAACTGTGTGTGTGTGTGTGTGTATATATATATATATATATATATATATAAGCAGAAGGAATGATTAAATGAATGAATGAAGTTATATATTTTTGTGAAACATCAAATCATATCGAAAAAGCATATTACAGGACTTTTCATTATGTAGTCATATAAAAATGCATGTTTTTTCTGTTATTTTACATTGTAATAATACTTAATAAAATGACTATAATGCAGCCTTGCTACGCTTTAGAGATTTCTTAAAAGAAATACTGACCCATAACATTTGAACTGTAGTGGATTCTATTCTATTTTATTTATTCTGGTTTAATTTATTTTATTTTATGACTTGCACCTTATGTATTTTATTTTTATCGCATTTATTTAAGTCAGTCTGCAATATAATGTTTATTTTTCTTATTTTTCTCTCCACCTTCAATACCAGACCCTTGAGCAAGGCACCGTTCCCCCAAACTGCTCCCCGGGCGCCGCAGCACTGGCTGCCCAATTTCTCTGGGTGTGTGTTCACGGTGTGTGTGCGTGGTTGTTCACTTCTCACTGCTGTGTGTGTGCACTTGGATGGGTCAAATGCAGAGCACTTATTCCTAGCATGGGAAAGCATACCTGGCCACATGTCACGTCCTTTCCTTTCCTTGTTTTATAATGTTGCCTGTTGGTGAAACAGGTACATGTTTATTTGTCTTAGTTTTTTCCCTGCAGATTTAGTTTCTCTAGTTTGTGTGTTCACATAAAGTAGAGCATGCAGCTGGGGTAATCCACCAATTAAGCAGCCAGTAATGACCCTTCTGGCCTTTCACCTTTGACCCTTGACCCAGCAGCCTCTGGCCTTTGCTCTCATATCCCAGTGCTGATGGACAGTGAACATCTTTGGAAACAACAAAGTGCATCAGATCATTAATGAACTTCTCAGTGAAGCTCCTCAGAATAAACAAACAATCATTTCTGAATCGTTTCTGTTCCTAACTACCTATTAGTGAAAACCGTACACAAAGCTGAAGTAAGATGTACAGATCATCAAGCTTTTGGTTTGGAGTGTTTTTAAATAGCGCAACTCCTAGTCGACCTGACCACACACGTAAGGCCAGTTTATTTTGTCCCAGTCTGTTTTCGGCGAAGGAAATGGGGAGCAGAGGAAGTTTGAGGGTGACGTAACGCTGCGGCTGTACAAGATGAACCCGAATCTCAGCTGCAGAGCTCAGGCTAACGGAGACACCTTTGACTCTTAGATCTGGCTCATAATCTGCTCAAAAGCTCCCACACCAGGTGGCTGTCCATTTCCTTCAGATACCAGCTCAAATGATGCACTCTTGAGAGAAGCCAGAGATAAACCGCTCTTTATGAACATGTGTTCTAGGCAATAATCATAGGCCATTATGCTGATTATTTAACTGCATTTTCACAACACATTTCTGGTTGATTTAGTTACTCACAGCACTCTGTAAATGACATGAATTCACAAACCTTACACTTACGTTTCGATTTGTAACTCTGGCCCACGAAACCTGTATAAAGAAGCTTTTCATTGATGCATGGTTTGTTAGGATAGTAGGACAATATTTGGTCAAGATACAACTGTTTACAAATCTGGAACCTGAGACTGCAAAAAAAAGAAAGTTGTTCAATTTAAGTCCTTAGCAATTCACATTACTAATCAAAAATGAAGTTTGTCATTGATATTTTTATGGTAAGAATCTTAATATCCTAATGATTTTTGGCATAAATGGATTATTTTAACGCATACAATGTACTTTTGGCCATTGCTACAAATATATCTGTGCTAGTTGTTAATCTGTCATTATTGTGTGCTTGTTTATGAAATATCTCTTTTATCATTTCATCTCTTTTAGAATTTTATCATTTTTGAATACTATTTTAAATGTGCTTTTTATATTTTGATTTTAATTTGATTTTGGAATTTCTTATGTGCTTTTAAAAAAAAATAACAATAGTTTTTGAATATTTAATTTTTATTTTATATTTATTTATGTATTTATTTAGGAATTTTAGCTAATTTTAATGCAAGTTTAAGTTCACCTTCATCAATGTTTTGATTAATACTGATGGAAGTGATATAAAATAAATTGTAAAATGAATTCACAGAATTTCACAGAAATATTGCAGCTTAAATTGTCTATTTTCCAGTTGAATATAATTTAAAACATAATTTATTTGTGTGATGCAATGCTGAATTTTTTGCATCATTACTAGTCTTCAGTGTCACATCATCCTTCAGAAATCATTTTAATATGCTGATTTTTATTATTATGCTGGTTGATGTCAGAGTTCAAATGAACAGTCAATGAACAGCTTTTCTGCAATGTTATAAATGCCTTTAGCACCACTTTTGATCAATTTGAATGCATTCCGCTGAATGCAAGTATAGATGTTGAAACGGGAGCTGCAGAGACCCTGCAGTTTCACTCTCCATCCTGTGAGAGGTGCTGTTTCTCCAACTCGGATGTCTGCAGATGATCCGTGATGGGACCCGGTTCATTTAGTGGCCGATAGCAGATGAGCACATGACGTTATATCAGTCCTGTACGCTTATCAACACCGTATCATTTGAAGCGGTTGTGTTGCAGTGAGCTGTTAAACTCTGGCCCACAGGAAGCTGCAATGTTTGGCTATGATGTGGGCTGCTTTTGGGAGGCACTTGACAGCTTCCACACAGGTGTGTTTGCTCTGGCAGTGGCCATGTCGTAAGAGCACTCGTACAAACACACACTCTCACCAGGAAGGAGGAGGAAAAGTGGCTGGCTAATGAATAGCCTTAACTGACTTGGCCCGAGGATGTTTGTCTGGGCAGTTACACAGCGAGTGTATATGTGTGTGTGCGCAGTGAAGGCTGTCCCCAGCTGGAAGTTTCACTCGTCTTTCTTCCCGTGCAGAATTACTGTGGCAGTTTTGCCCCGTGAGTGTCACTAGAGCTGTTGTAAAGTGCGAGTCTGTGTGTGGTCAATATTTAGCATAGCTTTGTGCTGTCACAAAGAGGGTCTCTGCTAATGAGGTCAATCGCCACAAGAAGCAGCTCTCTCTCTCTCTCTCTCTTCACATTCGTCCTGTTTGCATTCTTTTATATTCCCTTTTTTTTTTCCTGTCCTCGCACTCATGTCTTCTGAGCGAGAGTGTTTAATGGGCTGTTTTGGCCCGTCTGGGCCCCCTGACCTGACCCGTTACCACCCACCCGGTCCCTGCCATCCCTCTGGAATTCACTGCAACTGTATCAGTGAACATTTCTGAAGGGAAGAAATATGGATATGCAAGGGTGTATAAAGTGTATAAGCGTATGTGTATATACATATATTCATAATTCTGTGTTTTGTCTGTCTTCATCTTCCCTGTTGTCCAGATACTGACATAGCTAATAAAAACACATGTCAGTTCATCCCTGCTTCAGTGTCCAGGTGTGTGTGCCATGTAATATGTGCATGAATCAGAATAATCAGCAGTAACTGGATCCCTCCTCCACTGCCTTTCTAAATTTCTAGGCCCCTTTTCCTCTCGCGTCCTCCTGTGAGCAGTGTAAACAGCTTTTCCCGTTAACACTGGACAAAAGGGGCTGAGCTCTCCTCTTCAAACACATCGCTGCGTTTCCTCCGCTGGACACAGAGAAACAAATGATTCAGGCCAGGCAGCACTTCCTGTCAAACGTCAGACACTTTAGTTTGCTTTTCTGTTTTTATTGCCTGTGTGAGGGTATGTAGGTGAGACGGTCGACCTTGTGATCAGGACACGTGAGAAAGACAGAGCCTCTATCCTGTCAACACTTTTCGTCTTTTTTTTTCTCCCATGGTTCAAAAGGGTGAATCTCATGAAGAAAAGCCAGCTCTTATTTCACCTTGAAGCCAAAAGATAAAATGTTTTGCTAAACTTTTTTTTTTACATGTTTTACTGTTGCATTTTACTTCCCCTCAAAATTAAAAATGTTATACTGATCATTTTTTTTATTACTCACATTTATTTTATAAAAAATAACCAAATAATTAAACAAAAAAATCTTCCAAAAATAGTAGAATGATGCATAAAAAAGGTATTGTTTGACTTTACAGTTTAAACCTGGACATTTTAAATGCAAACATTTAATAATTCATTATTTCAACACACTTTTCAACACTCCTGCTGTTGGTTCAAACCCCAAAAAAGTAGAAATATGTGGTTCTGAGAAAAAAAGTATACTTTAAAACTGCAATTGTAAATCTGCTATATCAAATACATAAGACAAATGTGACAAGATAAGACAAATAACTTTGCATAACTGGATTTCCTGTTAGTTGATTTGACCTTTTTTTGACAATGTCGTAATCTGTAACTTTTTAACTTGATAGTGTGTGCCAAATATGTAAGGATACGCAGACGCTTAGTATTGATCCAATTTCTCCATTCTCAATATCGTACTGAACTGGAAGGAAATCACATTGCTCAGATGTTGGTCTTTCATAGCTCTGGAGAATTCATGTGGGCTTCACCGTGTATCAACATCTCAGATTTGTCTGTTAAAATTTCTCAGGAGTAATAAAAAAAGTAATAAAATATCACACGACAGTTCAGGGTCAATACGAGTATTGTTATTGAAATTGAAAATAACTGTTCTATAGCTGAATTTTCAGCATCATTACTCTACCTCGTCTCACACTTTTTAGCGAGACATGAAATACGTACCAGCAAGTAGATATCACTGCAGTTTCCAAAAGAAATGAACAATAGATGCAGTAATAAAAAAAACAGAGATGTCCTTGAGAGGCAAGGAGCTCCAATTTTTAACATGTAACTAGGGTTGGAAAAAAACTGTTCAAATCTGTGTAAAAGGAAGTTAAAATGGCATAGTTGCATCAACAAATGCATTTTTTTTTATTTTTTATCGGTTTTGCCGTGTTGATTTTTTTTTTTTTTTTTTTTTTTTTTGGGGTGCGATTAATGTTGGAATTGGCATAGGGAATATTTCCAACATGATAGAGCATTAATTTAGCAACTAACTTAGCTTAGCAATTATCAGAGCAACGGTCCCCGGATATTTCGCAATATGTACCTATATCAACATACATTTTTTTTTTTGAGATCTCTGGAATTTGATAGCAGATTTGCATTATTGGAATCTCTTCTAAAAAAGCACTAGTGGAGACAGATTTTATGGGTTTGTTTTTTTTATTTCAAGAGACTCTTCATCTCCTGATTAAAGACATTTGCTCTTCTTTTAATCTCATTGATGTCATTAGTATTTTTCCTTGGTATGATGAAGCTCAACAGTGAATTCATCTGTGTTAAACTGACAATTATGACCATTGTTTCTCCTTCCCTCTGTCTCCTCTGGCTTCCTCCTGTTGTTCTGTAGTCTTTCCTCCCATCCAAGCATTCCTGCATTCTTTCTTTTTCCTGCCCACTGTCTCCTTCAGCTGCTTTTCCTCGACGTGTGAGGTGCTTTTTTATGTATTGTCTGAGTGGATTGATTGGCACAGGATGAGAATCGACTGGAGCTGCATTGAACCTCAGTGCAAACCTCTAATCCCGATGCTTGACTCATCAACGCTATAAATATTCATTCATTCCACTTGGTTAAATGACAATTAGTGGCGTTTTTGGCATTGATTCTCATATGAGATTTATCCGTTGGCTTGATTTCAGTGTTGGTGTCGCTGTAAATGAATCCATCCATCACTGAAGAGAAACATGTGAGACAGACAGACGTATAGACTAGACAGACAGACTGCATGCTCCAAGCTCAGACAGACAGATGGATCCCAAAGGAAGAAGTGCGTCCAAAACAGCTGCAATGTTACACATAAAAAACACATAGCTCGTGGCCAATTAAACGTGGGTTTTCCCTGCCTCATAGCAACCCTGTGCAGTGTAGATAAACAGATCTGCACGTCTGCTGCTCATGATTGATAAGAGCAGCATGTGTGTGCGTTTATATAGTTTATGTTAGTGGCTGTGCTTTTTTCCACCCTACAGTGATACAGATAAAGTAAAATCACTGATTACCCCCGGTGAAGTTGTTAATGAGGCTTTATCAGTCTGACTTTGTCCCTTCCTCTCTGTTACAGATGCCGTCGCTTGTGAAACAAGGTCAGCACTTTGTAAACAGTTTCACACACTTAGAAGGAGATTTGTCCGGGAGTTGTTTCTATAGAATGCCAAACCAGATACATTTTATAGCAATTTTATGGCACAAAAACAAGCTACAGAACAAAAACCAATTGCATTAGTGGAAATGTAGATACACTGACATTCAGAAGATTGAACACTAGGTGGGGAAGCGTTGTAAGCCGATAGTTCCATTGTGTTCATTTTTTTGCATTCAAATGTAACTCCACAAAAAGTTCCACAAAATGAGTCAGCCCTCTCTATGTTTTGCCCATGACCAACTTTTTATTTAGTTCGTGCAAAGCTAAAAATTGATTGAAAATGTACTCATCCAGGTTGGATATGAGTTTATTTAATCTGACCAATTTCGGAAAATGTTAGCATTACATCACCATTCTATCTTCTGCAGAGAATGGGTTCCTTCTAACAGTTGCCTCTTGTTACTATATTCATAATTTCACTTTCTCCAGTAATAAAGTCATCTTGAATCAGGAGAGAAATCTGTACAGATCAAGCGCTGTTTACAAGAGAACGCAGGCCAAAACTGTTCTAAACAGATACGTTGGTGGATTTTGATCGGAAAGGGCACCAGAGGATGGCCTTTTTACACTGAAGGAAGTGTTTTTATGGATTACGGACTGGTATGTGACACACTTGTAAACATCTGTGCTTATTGATAGACTGTGTTTTAGCGTGTTTCAGGACTGATCTCATAAAAGCGCACAGGTGTGTGAGTCTGTCATCTGTTCAACACACAACATGTTGCAGATGAAACAAACACCCAGATGTGTCACAGTCGAATGCTTTAAACCAGACGTTACTCTCTGATGTGACTTCACTGATGATTAAGTGCAAGTTGCGCCATTCAAAGAGAGAGTTTACCAAAAATGGTTATTCTGTCATCTTTTACTTTCCTTGATTTTGTTTCTAACCTGTATGACTTTGTTTGGAAGTCACTGGCCTCCAGAACATGCTTAACCTCAGCTGGCTTTTACTGTCTGTAGGCCAAAGAGTTTGTTCCTGTGCATTCAGCTGTTTTTCCCTTGACGTTTGCGAGAGAAAGGCAGGCTCAGGCTTGTGTGGACAAATAAAGGAGACATAATGTTGGTGCTTTTAACACTTTCCCTTTGAATGAGTCAGGTTCAATTAAAGAAGAAGAGAAGAGGTGATGATTTAGGAGACTCATTAGATTTTGCGGTCACACGTACGCACACAAAAACAGTCATTTACTGTGCAGAGCACTGTGCAGACGCTCACCGTCACACTTAAGAACGCAAAGTAACTCCAAGTCAATCACACTTCTGTGAAATCAAACTGCTCACTTAGGAAGCAACACTGATTGACAATCACTTTCACATGCTGTTGTGTGAATGGAATAGACAACAGGTGGGAATTATAGGCAATTAGCAAGACACCCCCAATAAAGGAGTGGTTCTGCAGGTGGTGACCACAGACCACTTCTCAGTTCCTATGTTTCTGGCTGATGTTTTGGTCACTTTTGAATGCTGGCGATGCTTTCTCTTTAGTGGTAGCATGAGATGCAGTCTACAAGCCACACAAGTGGCTCAGGTAGTGCAGCTCATCCAGGATGGCACATTCAAATTCAAATTTTATTTGTCACATTCACATATACACGGTACGACGTGAAGTGAAATGTATTGCACGACTGCTCCAGCAAATTGACACATTAAGAAAAGCCTCCTCCCATCTGCAACATGTTGTGCAAATTGAAAGTACAAAGTAGAGAGTTCAGTGTCCAGAGTAAGTGCAAAAAAACATTTTGTGTGGATGTGCAAAATGGATCAGTACTGATTAAGAGACTGTATCGCCTGCAGGAAGAAGCTCCTCCTCAGTCTCTCAGTGTTGGCCTTCAGGGAGCGGAATCGCTTTCCTGACCTCATCCTTCACAATCTTCCCAGCCTTGGTCCAGCACCGCCTGCTGTAGATCGCGTGCAGGTCAGGGAGCTCTGTGCGGATGGTACGCTCAGCTGATCGCACCACCCTCTGTAGAGCTCGTCTGTCCTGCATGGTGCTGTTCCCGAACCAGTCAGGATGCTCTCGATGGTGCAGGAGTAAAAATTCCTGAGCACCTTGACAGGCAGTCTGAAGTCTCTCAAGCGTCTGAGGTGGTAGAGACGCTGTCGGGCTTTTTTCACCGCGGTGTTGATGTGACAGGACCATGACAGGTCCTGCATGATGTGAACACCGAGGTATTTGAAGCTGTTCACTCTCTCCACTGGGCTCTCATTGATGACAGGGGTCTGGTAGTTC